>JAVYIG010013494.1:0-46979 GCA_035222895.1 Strongylocentrotus droebachiensis
GACAAATCAACTCAAAGGCGGTTTTTTTACTAGTTATTAGTACAAGTGTCTATAGGCTTACAGACTTGCTTCCTTGTAAGCCTATATATCAAATTGAAATCCAACTACCACATACATCTGTGAATCTTGAATTGCATCCCCTCTTTCTTCTTTTTTTCTCTGTCTTTTTCCCCTTTTAGCAATATTTTCCCCTCCATACTTGTATTATTATGTTTCCTTTGAGGGTTGTCATGCTATCAAGCTTTGCTTACTTTGTTAACCCTCCTGTTTGATGTTTTCGATTAGTTACAGCCAGCTTTACTTTATTCTACATATATTCTTTTGTCATGTGTAAATTTGCAATGTTTGTTTGTTATATATTTGTAAAAATGCCAGAGAAAACAAAAACCAAACAGAAATAAATCAATCAAATCGAATCAAATCAAGTATCGTAATTGTCTGGCATGTCTGTTAAGATATTGGAGGTCATATATCTCACCACCTGTCTCTGGCTCTGTCCACTTTTGGTAACACGCTGGCACAACCGATATACAAGTTTGACAATCAGATTATTAAATACTCTCAATATCCTACGTGGTTGATTGTTCGAGGGGGTCGAGGAGGGATTGATCTGTAGTCTTCTATCGATCAATGTTTTTCAACCTTTTGTCACAGGCACCCTTTTAAGAAATAAAAAAGCTTCTCGTCAGGCCAGTTCCAAATACGTCACAGAAGATTTGCATCACTATAAACTCGTTGTTTGTCATATTATATTGTACACTTTATACACAACAATGTCATATATTCGTGGTCACCTAGATACATCAATATGAGGATATATACAGTGCCCCCCCCCCCCCGGAGCGTCGCCCTTGTGACTTATGCATACGATTCTATACAGCAGTGTCACATGATAAATTGAACTACATGTATAAATATCAAAATAAGGAAGCCATTATTACTCCATCAGGACAATGTACATGTAATTATGATTCGTAAAATTTCATACAACCCGATGCAGCATTTCAGCATACAAGAACCAAACTAACACTATTTTCTATACACACAACGGTGGGAATTCCCACATATGGAAATAGTGTGTAGCGGATGTACGGCAGACGAGCGTAATAAAATTATGATTATAGAGGTTGGTTTTCCCCAAAGCCCCATGTGCATGTGTTCCCACGTATAGATCGATTGGATTGATTGATTGGTTGCTTGTATTCATATTCCATGCAAAGTTAGAAGTAAAGCAAATTAGAGAGATATTGGTACATGTAGTATACAGTAAGATGTGACTGGTAAATTCTCTATACATTCTAGGCATGGGTGCGAAATGTAATAAAAGCGAACAACAATTATTTGACTTGTTATCATTAATATAATCACCGATTATAGTTAATGATAACAAGTTATGAAGCAATAATACAAACATATAGATGATGAAGATGTTCATGATGATGATAAATATAATAATAATAATAATAATGTTATTAACAATACCGCAATACTACTATAAAAAATAAAACATCCTGATCGATGGAGAGTGGCAAATATGGATGAATTCAATATGTTGACTGGTATCAGTTGTTCCAGCTTAATTGTAGCAAAACTGAAAGGGACTGAGACCAAAAAAGGCGATACGAATTATAAGTCATTCAGGTGAAATGTAGAAAAGAGAACTTGATTTTGAAGTTAGCCCAAAAAGTAACGTTTTTACTCGATCTGCTTCCACTGTATGGCGTGCAAGTCATGACTGCTTATTTCATTTATTAGCATGTTTGTTCAGTTGAGTTCATCAGGGAAATGTTGCCTCTCATGGTGTCACATCAATGGAGACAAGTTTACTGCATTACAGCGACTATCTTGAGATCATTTTTATTTAGACTACTTTAGTTATAAATTGTATTTAAGAGAGTAATACATCAAACTAATAGTATAATAATTGTTATGCTAGTGAGAAAGAAAATCATATAGAATGTGTGTCTAAGCATTACTACCCTTTAAGTGAGCTCATAAATTAAACAGCCTCAAGAAATAACTGCAATATTTAAATTCAAAATTTAATTCGACATGTTTGTATAATCTTATATACAGATTTCCGTGTAAAGTGCAAGCGACATTCAGCAACTCGAGCCAATTTCTTATTATTTTCACGAGTTTAAGGTCTCACAGTAAACATATGAGTATGTATGTGATACATAACATAATCAATCTTTTCCAGTCACATCCAGAATTTTAATTATTTTGTTACAATGCAATTGCATTTTTCCCTCTGTTTATTGAATGATTGTGAAAATAAGATTCATTATTGATAAATAAAGGTGGTATCTTCTTAGAACTGCATTGGTTAAACTACAGACTAAAGAGAAATTGATAAATACAGTTCCGAGAGGGTATACATTTTATGTTTAAAGTATAAACCAGAGTGTCACAAGCATTTTGTTGAAAGAGGCAAGAAGATATTTGTCAACCTTTTTGGTAACACTGTATATTCGCCATTTATACTGGTATGTACACAAATATAGTGACTTTTGTTACAATCACTAGCATATTTTTTTTTGTGGACACATATTTACTTCCTCCTCCATGATCCATATCCATTAAAAGATTTTAATGCCATTCACTTAGTATAGGAATACTGTGATCATTTTCTATTCAGAGAGAAATGCATCATTCATGTTTACATAGTTACGCAGCCAACAGTCATTTGAATGGTATTTCAATCTCCAAGGGCCTTTCTGTTGATCTCATCACATTTGCTTTGCATGCTCTATTAGTCGTTTATTGTATGAACTTTAACAATCGTTTGGAAAAAAATTAAAGCTCCATGTATGTAGCCATTTGCACATAAAGCGTTATTCCGCTTCCCATTGGCGTAGCATGGGCTAGTCATGGAGGGGGGGGGGGGGGGGGGGGGAGGGCATCCGTGTATTAGATCAGTGTTTTGTTTAAATCTTTTTTTTTGTCACGGCACCCTTTTAAGGAATACAAGACTTCGCGTCACCCCCGATCCCAAATTCGTCACTGATGATTCCCTATGCATCACCGTTGGCACTCGTCGTTTGCCATGGACACATGCATGTACGGGCATATTTGATTCGAAACTTTGTGGGCGAGCCAAAAAACACAAACATTTTTTAATATGGTACAAAAATAATCATTCTGTTATCATCAAATTATAGATAGCTCATACAATAATATATGCAAGTACCTCGTAGAGAAATATATATGAATACACAATATCATATATTTGTTCACCTCCATAGATGAATATGAGGATATTCGGCCAGTTTTTTACAGTTGTTATTACTGAAGAAGACACTGGTTTGAAACAGTAATGCAAATAATTGGAAAAATAAAAAGGAAATTGCTCATTCACTAACTTAAAGAGAATGAAAAGCTCGCAAATTGTTTTACACATTTCCCAAAACTCATTCTGTTCTTTAAAACCAATTCTTTTAATCCAATGATCGCACATAAAGAGTCTGTGAGTTAGACTACATCGCCTACGCATGTGGAAATACCCAGTTCTCTTGAAATACATACATGACTTTTTTATGTCGTCTAAAATAGAACGAACAAGGTCCCCTAGTCATTGTTGGGAACGGTGGCGCATATCTGTATTTGATACCTATTGTTTTGGTGGTGGTGAACAATAGATATGAAGTAAGGATTGTTGTTTATGGTTGGGAACGAAGCGCGTTTCAATATTTGAGGGGCATTGTTATTACCCAAAGCAAACATGAAACCGTACTGCGCCATAAAGTTGGCAACTGTTCAAGTTTTGTACATTGAACTCTGTATTTATAGGAACACTTTTGAACACACACCGAAGGAATCAAAATCTAACCAAATTCATTTGCCTCTTCTCTTAATGGGTATGGTCAGCTTTTTATATCTTCGATCTGACAATTTTAGGTGACCCTCTGAGGAGGCAGGTCAACCCCTCTCAGCATTTTCCAGTGATAGGCCTCCTCGTTTCCCTAAATAGCTTACTCTGCATTAATAATAATTAAAAAAAAGCCTCTCGAACTGAAGGTCTTGTCACACTCTGTTTACACTGTTTACAGCTCTTCTACAAGTTATGAATTTTTAGATTTTGTGCAAGGGAGTATAGCGACCGAGCGAAATGATTCACAATTCTTAAAAATGAAAGTTCTCTTTCCATTTAGAGCATCCACCCAGTTTCATATATTCCTCGCTCGGTTCCCTCTCTCGCAACATCTAGACACATAATGATTTCAGGAGGCCAAGTGCCTAAATACCTCCACAAAACATAGTGGCAAGGGGATGTCTGCAAATTCTTTATGACAGCGGGCTACCCTAATATAACTTACGTCTTTTCTTTCAAAATTACATAGGACTCTTTATTGCCACGGTGATCAAAATGCTATTCGTTCCATCAGCCCAAACTTGGTACATGGCAATTTTGACTTCACCTTTTAAATACCCTGGTGTTCAGTCACCCGCGACGGAAATATTTTGAATGGGATATCATCGGACAGAGAATAAATTATTTTTTATCATGAAATAGATTTCAAAGTCATGTTGGCTATGAGTTCCTAATTAGGAACTACCAAAACTACTAAAGTTGAGTACACTTCGCATTGTATATCTACAGGAAAACCCAAAAACGCATTATCGGCAGAACTGCTTGCTTATAACCCACATAGGTTTTTAATATTTGCAAGCCCTAAACTTGACTATCAAATGTATTTGATATTAAAAAACATTGTTTTATGGCTGTTACTTCATCAATCCAGCAGTTTGTAATACTATTACTCAGAGTATCATTATTATGGGATGTTCTGTTCATGTGTATGCCTATTATATCGAGCGTATTTAACATTAATTATACTTAAAGAAAAACAATAATCGAGTGTCTTTTCTTCCACAATTAGCATCAATACTGATGTTCTACCTTGTTAAAAGAATATGAATATGATACAGATAACGAGATTATATAATCACTGTAGCAGGGAGATTTACGAACAAAGAATTTCACTTTCAGTGGATAAAGACGATTGAAAAGATCATACAAATGCAATTACTACTCCAGATTATGACTGAAAGTTGAAATTAATAGACATTTCCATGCATACTAGGTCACATGACTCACTGTAAATCGTGACTCATGTAACGAATTAAATTTTAACTTGCATTTCATACTGATGTTCGTCCTTCATACCTTACCAATCAACGTTGAGCCATGAGTATGTACATAATTATATCAACTATAATTTCGAGTGAGCGTTGCTTTGAAGGGAATTGCTCCCTGTCACTTTAAATTAGGGGCACGTTTAATTATGAAAGGAAAAGAGGACACTTAATGAAAAAGGGAAGAGATTCTTCTCAAAATAAAAATGATCTTTTTCAACCCCTTTTGTCACGGCACCTTTTTAAGAAATAAAACGCTTCGCATCACCCAACTCCGTCGTTTGTCATGCACACAGATATGGGTGTTATTATTTGATTTTAAAATAACATGTTGAAATTGTTTAAATTCAACAAACAATATAAGACGTACAGTATGTATGCGGTCACCTCGCACGGGGATATAAATAAATACAAAAACCCATATATTCGGTCACCTCGATACACTAATAAGAGTATATTCAGCCATCTGATTGCCCAAATGTTGCAAGCGAGTGAAACGAATGAGTGTTTTAAAAGTGTGATCTCGATAGAAAAGATATACTTGGGCACCTCGCAAGCTGACAAATAGCAGGATTATCGTTGCCGCATCCCGAGCTTTTCAGGCACTTGGCTGTCTGAAACCAGCCTTTTTCTAATTGTTGCTATAGAGCAAAGAGGGCGAGTAAGAAATACACTTTATTATCTTCAAAATGCTTTTTCTTCATGAAATCACATACTCTCTTTTACTTTCTGTACACGGAAAAATATTAGACTGGCTATTGGTCATTACAGGACTAATGATATCAGATCCATGAAAAAATATACAGAAGAGTCTTTCAATCTTCAACTATCTGTTGTTGATTGGTCACGAATAACTGACTGTACAGATGTAAATGAGGCATGGTCAATATTTCAACATGTTTTTATCTCAAATTTGAATATGATAGCGCCACTGAAACGGATAAGAATAAAACAAAGATCAGAAACTTGGGTGACTAAAGATATTCCTTCCCTAATTCAAGAGAGAAATATAGTATACAAAAAATTGAGGAAAAGAGCAAAAGATGAGACGCTCTAAAAAAGATACAGAGTATTAAGAAATATGGTTCAAAGAGAGGAGAAAAAGGCTAAACTCAATTACTTACAAAACAAGATAGAAAAAAATAAACAAGATTCGAAAAAACTTTGGCAGAATCTAAAAAGCTTAGGATTGAAAAATAAGAAGCGAAAAGAACAAGAATCTGTCATTAAAATTGATGGGGAATTATGTCATGATAAGATGGCCATCGCTGATGAATTTAATTATCATTTCACAAATTAGGCTGCCAAATTAGTAGACAAACTCCCCCCTTCCAAAGACTTTTTAAGCGCAGACAATGATTGTATTCGTGAGTTTTACGAAAGAAAAGGTGTACGTGAAAACAGCTTCGAGTTATTACCAATCAGTGAACAATTTGTTTTTAAAGAGTTACGTAAGTTGAATGTATCAAAAAGTACTGGGTTAGACTTGATTCCAGCTAAATTTCTAAAAGATGGTGCAAAGGTTTTATTTAATCCTCTAAGTTACTTAATGAACCTATCTTTCTTGATGAGTACTTTTCCAGAGGATATGAACATAGCAAAAGTGACTCCACTTTATAAAAAGAAAGATAAAACTGATGTTAGCAACTATAGACCTATTAGTGTTTCAAGCGTAGCATAAAAGATTCTAGAAAAATTGGTCTGTGTTCAAATTGAAAGATACTTCAAAGAAAATGATATCATTTATGAATTTCAATCTGGTTTTCGACATGATTATTCGACTGAAACATGTCTAATTCATTTGACTGATTATTTGAGGAGAGAAACTTCCCAAGGGCGCTTTGTTGGTATGGTGCTCCTTGATCTGCAAAAAGCTTTTGATACAGTAATCATTGCGTCTTATTGAAGAAGTTACAACTAATGGGTTTTGATAAGGCAAGTTTAAATTGGTTCAGATCCTACTTATCTAATCGACACCAAGTAGTGGCCATTCATGATATTCGTTCCAAACTAATGCCTATAACATGCGGTGACTGATAATAAGCTTGTAGGCTCCCCTATCGGCAAATCCTGGATCCGCAACTGTCAGGATGAGATATACTCCTTGCCCCTTGAGAGTGATAAATGATAAATTTTTAATTGAAACGGACACACATATACACGCACTCTCTCTATGTCTCCTTTTCTGGATGTGTTCTATCTTTAACTCCTATCTCCATTTCTTCTTCTCCTCTTCTGTAGGCCTACACTATAAAAAAGACGCAGATCTAGAATCATCTGGTCACCCCAAACCACTTGTCGTTAATATGACCCCCCCCCCCCCCCCCCCCGCCCCCCCCCCGAAATAGGTATTACCAAGTGATGGTTTTGGGGCTAACATCTACCTGCTATTACTGTAATGATAAATACCTCGGCAACTTTTTGTTTTAGTAGTGATTGGTTAGGCCCTATTGTGCCTGGACTTAAAGAATGACAATGTGGCAAAGATGACGAGATTATATAGCCACTGTTGCAGGGAGATTCACGATCAATAAACATTTGACGTCGGCTACTAATATTTTCTACATGGTCAAATTTTATATATCTTTCTGAGGAAATATTGACCTTGTAAATGCCATTATATGCACACAAGTATATTGGCGCGGCAACGTACCAGAGGCTAAAGAAACTTGAATAAAGGGAATAAAGTCAACGAGCATCTGATTTTCTTGCTCAATTTTGAACCTTTAAACATAGAGTAATTCATAAACCATATCCTATACTGCGGTGTGAAATCGAGAGATCCTGACTCAACAAATGTATTATTACAGAGTTAAGCGACAGAGCTTTTGAAAAAGTTGCATTTCCAACCCTCCACAAACTCTATTTATACCGCACTTTATCTATTGTATTGAGTTCTTTCTTTCCATTCTCTATATTTTGCGCTGCTTTCTTTTCATACCCGCTTCAAATGCCACCGAGGGCACATGCCCCCTTTGCCCCCGTAGATACGGCACTGACTGGGAAAACCCGAAGGTTATCGCCGGGGTTATCGCTTCTCCCGCTCGGCTACAATGACACACTTATGAAAGCAGTAGACTTGAATATAATATTCTATCCCGAACAAAACATCCACCCACACACATGCAAACAAACGAGCAGGACCAGGCAGATGTTGTTGCCATGCACTGCCTTCGTGTTCAGTTCACCATGTAACACAGATTAGGATAAAACATCTGCCTTTCCATGGGAGGGTCCAATATGGTCTATTAATTTGTGTACCAGATAAAGTCCATGTTGATAATACAGGCAATTTTGCTAATAAATACGGTCCGCTTAATCTTACAACCACATAACGGTTTATTCCCTATTTACTGTCTCTTTGCAAGATATAGATAGGTGATTACTTGAAATAAAATTGTATGAATCGAATGTTCAGTTGTAAGCAAGTGTCGGCATCCCGGTCGGAATTTTGTTATATTTGAAGTGTGAAATCGGGCTGGAACAAACTTCGATATCAAGACCTAAATCCTCATCTAGAATAATGAGAAGACGATGGTTTGAAACAGTAATGACAATAATATAGATTTTTCTTTTGCTGATTCACTAACTTAGAAATAATAAAAAAGCTCCCAAATTGTTTTTACAAATTTCCGAAAACTCAACCATTTCTTTAAGAACAACTGCAATTTTATAGGCCGACGATCGCAGTAAAAAGCCTGTGAGGTAGACTACATTGCCTACGCATGTGGAAATTCCCAGTCTTCTTGAAATACATGAACGTCGTCTGAAATATGACAAACAAGGTTCCCAATGTATATGAAGGGCACGGTTATTATCCAAAGTCAATACCGTGCTCCAATTCCATGAAGATTTTGGCAACGATATATGTTTTGCAGTTTTTGACTTTGTATTTAGGTCACACTGCCAAAATAACTAAAGTCTGACTAAATTCGATTCTTTTGCATATTCTCTTTTAAAGGAAAAAGGTAGCGTTTATATCTTTGACTTGCATTGTATTGTATTGAATTTATTAAACTTCATTGATGTACATCAATATTCTGTTTATAAACATATAAATCAATTTACAATTTACGATTTTTGGTAGCCCTTTGGGGAGGCTGGATAAAAGTCATTGAAAATGAGATCCTAAGGTTTTTTGAGAAATCGCGCAATAAATAGCTGCAATGTTTGGATTCAAAAGTTCATTCCATATGTTGGTATAGTCTCATATAGAGACTTTCGTGTAAAATGGAAGTGACCTTAGCAAGACTGAACCATTTTCTTATTATTTGAATGAGTGTAAAACCTCAGAGTAAAAGTGAATGTCTAAGTGAAACATAATCAAAGTTTTCCAGACGATTCCAGATATTATTTTTTTAGTCTCAATGTAATTGCATTATTACCTCTTCATATTAAATGATTGTAAGAATATGATTATTTTTTTATAGATAAAGTTCTGATCGTCTCAGAATTGTATTGATTAATTTAAAGACTCAGAGAAATCGATGAATACAGTTCCAAGAAGTTGAACAAATATATTTGTCCATTTTTCATGAAATGCTTGTGACAACCTGGTTAAATACTTAGCATACAAGACCAAAACTTAAATACTTAACCAGATTGTCACAAGCATTTCATGAAAAGATGGACAAATATATTATTCCAACTTCATGGGTAATACTGTATTTTGCCACTTTTAGTGCTATAAACATCCGGATACAGTGACTATTGTTATAATCATTAATATATTTATTTTGGACACATGTTTACTTCCTCCTCCATGTACACTGTATATTTCAGTAGGTCCATCCGGACAATGTACATTGAATTATGACTCGTATAATTTCATTAAACACACTGATGCCGCATTGCAGCATACAAGACCAAAACTTCACTACTTTCTATAGTCACAAATGTGGGAATTCCCACAAAGTCATTTGCAAACGGCGTGTATAGCGCAATACAGGCAGACAGCTTCATATGATCCTAGAGGTTGCACACCTCACTATAGTCCCCCCAAAGCCTCGTGTGTTTTTTGATTTGATTGATTGGTTGATTTTATTCACAATGCAAAAATAACAACGCATGGTATTTCAAACTTCAAACTTGTATTTTTAGGATCAGGACTAATCATATTTTTGAGAAATGCAAATTCTGGACCTTAATCTATTTCCTTATTTATTCACCAGATATGAATACTTTGAGTTTTTACAATTTTATTGTGAACTATAGCATATCTAATAACTGTGATATAAAACTCATTTGCTATTAACCACACCTTTAAATATGTTGGGTCTTTAAAAATATGTTTCAGAGATTATTCATGCAAATTGTTGAGTTTCTATCTTGAAAAATACAGTTTTTGTATCCCTTGAAAGTGAAAAATAGCTCTAAATTAGGGTTTTGATAATAACAAGTTTTTATTTTAATAGGTAAAATACTTTTTTCTTAGGTCAAACTTATTTTATTATAACAACTGATGATATAAGCCAAATACATGCAAAAAAATGGGAACCAGTGCATTGCCTAATAATTTTCATATGACACACCACTGATGTTTCGGACGTTACACACTGTTAACATCAGTGGCGTACGCAGGATTTTTTCAAGGGGGGGGGTTTTCAAATCGGGCCCAAAATTTCGCAACGACTCAGCCACCCGCTGAAGGGGGGGGGGGGGGGGGGGGAGGGGGGGGGGGGGGGGGTAAGAGGACACTTTTCTTTTTTTTTTGGTCTCGAAATTTGAAAATTTGATATTTTGTCCAGTTGGGGGGGGGGGGGGGGTAAGGTCATCTTTTTAAGGTCAGCCATTGGCAATTTTTTTTTTTTGTTGTTGTTGTTGTAAATCTCAAAAGGTTTTTTTTTTTTTCTTCCAAAATACCATACATAAAACATACACATAAAAAAAACTCGAGGGGGGGGGGGGGGTTTAACCCCAAAACCACCCCCTGCGTACGCGCCTGGTTTACATTATAACTTTATTCAAGTTAATTGCTTTTCTTTAGGTATTATTGACCTCAGTTACATTAATTGTTTGCAGAAAAATACTTCTGTAACATTTATGGAAAAAATTGTGCAGTTTTAATTAGTTTAGCACATACATGTATACCAAGTATGTTTTCATCTAACAGATCTAACAGAGTGAAATATGAAGCTAATAGCAATTGTAGTCATCAAAACTCCTTAGAAAATTCACTTAGAAACGTACTCTTTATTGCATGTTATGAACAACAGTGTGAAATGTATTCTATGGTTTGTTTCGGATGTTACACGATGTTAACATTTCAATGAGATCATCAATTTCTACAAACTCTACAATATAGATGTTTAATCAGCTTCTAATGTTCTTTGCCTATATAGTGTGTCAGTCAATAATATCACTCACACATACATGTATGTAAGCAAAACATTGAAAAATCTTTAAAAAAATAAAACTATAAAAAGTACCCCCAGTCATGGAAGTACGGTAATAAGAAATAAGTGAATCCTAATTTATGTACATCTCGAGAATGAGACATTTTAGATGTATTTTAAAATTGTGTATGTTTTTAGGTTATAATACTACTGTAGTAACAATCATCCTTTACCACTATTTGTATTAGGAGGCTGTTTCAAACGACAACATTTTTTAATGCTCTTAAATAAGTATTTATTTATTTATTTAATTGATGACCGATTGATGAATGGATGGATTGATTGGTTGGTCGGTTGGTTGGTTGGTTGATAGATCTTAACTCTTGCTGTGCCTATATCACAGATGACAAACAATATACAGTGTAGGTTAAACATGTACCGTATTTGCCGGCGATAAGGCCGCAGCGCCGCACCCCCAACTTTGACATTTCGTAGAGGAAAAAAAAACAAAAACGGACAGCCCATTTATATTTCACACTAGTGTAGGGTAGCGGTTCTAACAGATAATTCCTAGCACTCTTAACACAGAGGCAGCCCAGCAGACATGTTGTAGGATTGATAACTACTGGCTAACTGACCAGGTTTTAATGTGTAAAAGCATTACAGCATTCTATGTAGCATTCCACATACATTCCATGCAAAGTAGAATAAATTAATACATATTCATATAGTCCCATACAAGTATAAATCAACATCACAAAGTATTCTTGAATATTCAAACATAAACAAAGGGTATATATTGAACATTCATAGTATATGTAAATTATACTATATAAGCTTGACTGCATCAGGTGAACATTGAAACCAATGAGAGAGAGAGAGATAGACAGATGAAAAGATGGTGGATGAAAAGGGTGAATGTGAATGAGGGATGACCTATTAATATGAAAGGGATGAATCATGGATATGAAGGGGAGTTTCAGAAGTTCAAAATAAATTCCTACACTAGCTTATACATTTTGTATGTATGCATACATTTGAGGAAGATACTACATGTATATGTTTAGGATCATTAAATAAGGTATTACTGGTAATGCCCTTTTCTTTTATACATGTATGTACTTTCTACACAGATTAGTTACGTGTACTGAGTGCCCTTTACAAAAGGTATTTTCAAATGAAAATCCATATTTCCCATAATTTTTTAGAAAAACATTTTAATTTGCTTGATTTTATCAACTTTATAGACCTGTATCATACCCGTGTCATGTACATGTACACTAGGTATTGCTTAAGTGGGTGATTTTGAGCTTTTGTAACCTACCAAATAGTTTAGATTGACCATAAAATCTTAGGTTATATGACATAATTTGGAACAACCTCTGTAAAAATGAAAACGTGATGATTTGCAAACACACAGCAATGTAAATAGCAAGAGGAGAGGTTGAAAAATTGAAATTTGCTATTCACACATCTATCTTTGCCCCTCATTTGAACTAGTTAAAGTATGAAAATGTCTGTTAACAGTTTAATGTAACTTGTGTTAAGACTTATAAAAACTTATTTCATAATGATTTATTCACTCCAGATACCCTCAAATATGGATTATCATCATTTATTCGGTATTTTTTGTTTCGGACGTTACATTTGTTTCGGACGTTACAACTGTTAACGGAAAATTGGTTTTAACTATAAAATAGTATTGTAATGATGTACTGCAAATTTCTTTTTTGGGGTGGGTAGCCGCCATGAAATGTTTAAAAAAATCTTACGAAAGATAGGTCCTGTAGTTCATATATTTTCTGCTACTTCAAATTGAAAGTTGTTTCGGACGTTACAAAATTGTTTACGGAAAATGAGACAACTTTTTCAAATTTTGAATATATTTCTAATATAAGCGCTACTACAATTAAATTATATTTTCTTTTAATTTAATGACTTGGAGTAACTAATAAGCTTATTCAAACCATAAACAATCTCATTAAATGATTGTTCTAGTGGGTTAAATGAGGGCCTACATTGTTTACGGAAAATGTAACGTCCGAAACACCATTTTCAATTGCACTGTTCCATCACAATACAGGAGTTAATTCAGATTACTGTACACTTTCTTTAAGATCCACCCATGCTCATTAATCATCAAAAAGGAAAAAAAAAACATATTGCTTGTGGGTATATATTTTTTTCGGCTCCAACCAAAAAGGTATGTCAATTTTGTTACAAAATTCCGTAAACAATTGGCTGTTCAGGGATACCTCATGCACATAAAGCAACGCTGAAAATGTTTCGTTAAGCTATGGGAGGTTAACCTAGGTCCATGCTACAAGAAAAAGTTGTAACTGATTCATAATTCTTTATCTCTGTAAAGTTTCAGGCTGTCAAAGGGTCATTAAGCTATTTGGTCAAAGTTAAAAAAACCAGTGCCATATACATTTCCAGAAAAACCCTACAGAATACACACACACTAGACTGAGGCAAAAAGGGGAATTAAACAAAATATAAAATCTCAAGGATGAAAGTGGAAAAGAGAAAAACGGAGGCGGAGATGGAAAAAAAAAAGAATGAATAGATAGCGGATAAATAAATAAATAAATAGCTAGATGGGTAAGGAGATGGAAAGAGAGATAGAGAGAGAAAGAGAGAGGGAGGGGGAGACAGAGAAATGAAGCGAGAAGTAAAGCGAAGGGAAAAGATAGTAATAGACAGTATAGATTATGATGGGACTGGTAAATTCTTTAAACATGCTAGGTATGGGTGGGGATGAAAACGCGAACAACAATGAATTGACAAATAATCATTACAAAGAACTGTCTATGGGTTATTGTGCATAATTCTGGAGAAAAAAAATGTTTGAGTGCATTCCTGAAGAAAAAAAATAGTGGGTCTTTCTTCAAATCATTTGGACCCTGTAAAGGTAAATCTAGAAAGTAGGGTTCTAAGTTTTGGAAGGTGATAGAAGCCCGCTAACCGGTTGGAGTAGCTGTTTGGCATTTTCTGTCTCTGTCGCCCTTTTTGGTAACACGCTGGCACAAAATGATACCAGTAAAAATATTGAATACTCTAAATCCTAGTCTTGAGGGTTCAAACCACAGCCCCTGAATTAAAGTACCTTTTCAGCCCGAAATCGGAAAAGGGGCGAGTGTGGTTGTAAAGAGATCCATTGGAATGAGATAGGGGTGTTTGCAGGGACGTCTAGAGAGAGAGAGAGAGAGAGAGAAAGAGAGAGAATGGGGGGGGGGGGTTTGTTAGGTGGAGTCATCTCGTCGAGGGAGCAAGACATAATACGCATATATATTGCTGTGTCGGGTCAGCTGTGTTCTCGCTCGATCCTCGTGTACTATATCAATGCAGAAGTTTAAATTCGGTGAGATGTATAATGTCGGTCGGCCGGCGAATTATTTTCTCCTATGAACTGCTGTGACACTTCGAGAGAGACTACAACTATAATAGTTTTATTTTCTCGAAGTTTCACCAGCAATTATTACAAATCGTTAACAACTGTCATTGTCAACTTTACTATTATATCAGCAAAAGAAAAAAGGGGTTCAAAAATTGGCCCATTGAGCTTCGAACCCGGGAGATCTTTCCGATCACGCCACATTGAATAGTTGAACACGATCGTTGCACATTATTTTATATAGCTACGATGCTGACTAGTTTTGACGATATAAACCGTATATTTTGTTAAGGTCAAAGAAAATGACCATGTGCGCATGCGCAGATATAGAAAGTTCATAGGAAAATGAACCCCCGGCACCCGGACCCGGGTTTTAATATAGGGTAAAATTTGTAAACATTGGTACATTGGCATTAATTTATTTGTCGGTGATTGGTGGCCTCTACACCCCTCCCCCCACTGAAAAAGGTCTAGCGACGCCCCTGGGTATGTGCGACTTCATTGTTACTTCATCTCCATATGTCGGAGTAAATTGTAATAGTATACTCGTCATGATTGGAGCAATAAATATAACAATTTACTGGAAATAAGTTCACGCGCTTGCACTCCTACACGCACATGCACACACCAAACACACATTCATTTCTACTGGTCGCCACATAAAATTGATTTTTTAATGGATTTAGATAATATTTTCAATGATCAAGTTTTTCCACACCAGAGTAATAATGTTATACTTATAATTAATTAACTTTTAATTCGACGGGACTCAACCTTAATCTTCATAATAGACTTTGGTCCCATTGAAATGTGAAGCTTACAAAAGTATTTTGATAATTTTGAAGAATGTTACCTACATTAAACACATTTTCATTGTGTTGTATTTTTTTTTTCTTCTTTTGCAAAACATACAAATCAAATAACATTTAACAAATACAACAAACAAATCAAATAACATTTAAAAATACAACATATACAAAATATAACTAATTTAATGAACGTATACACAATACGATGATAATATAAATGTTGATATTAAAACAAAATGTAACTGAAAACACATTATGAAGAATTATTCATTAATATATCTGCAAAAAAAAGCAATAACAATATGTGTTTGCTTGATCGAGTCGGATAGCCCGTTGGGGGGTGGATGATTAATAGAATAAATATAAAATGATGATGGTGATGATGGTGATGGTGGTGATGATAACAATGATGAGCATGTAAATGAAAATATGTTGATGTAAATATGTCTGACACAAAAAACTTATATAAGTATACAGGATTTATAATATAAGGTGATGGGAGTTTATAGAAACCTGAAAATAATATTAAATATTTAATAAGCACTAGGAAAATATCAAACAATGTACTCTGACCGAAATGCTTTCTTCGTACTGAGTTTAAATGAATTTAAGGTTATATATAATTTTGTTTAGTCTGGGAGTGAATTCCACAGAATGAGATGAACCATGATGTCTGATTCATTTATGCAGGATCATTAATTTAGGATTTATCAAATGACAGTTTAATGAATTCCGAGGATGGTAATAATGGACAGTATTATTGAATACAACAAAATTCTAAAATGAATCAGGAATCAGGTGATTCATGAATGTAAGCATAAAGATCAAACTCTGTTGTACGTTTAATAAAATAAAGTTAATGTTACATTTTGTTTGAATCCCATTCCCCAATGTTAAATAGTGAGAATTAAGAATGAATTTAAACAGACAAGAAACAAAAACGGTAGATGGAGGAGTTGTCCGGTTTGATATTAGTAATTATTTATAATTTAATGGCTTAAACTAATCTATTACCTTCATTTAATTTGAACCCTTTCAATAATAAACCAACTTGGGGTGCGTTTATTGGGTCTTGTCACTAGATATGTACATATCGTACCCCACTATCATACCCCACTATCGAACCCCACTATACAAAAGTTATTTGCTAGATGTCGCGTTTATCGTCTCTTCACGATTCAAAATAAAGGCCTTGTGTCTGCGCAGCTGTTTTGACCCGGGAAGCAGACAGTTTATCGGAGATCAACTACACACACATTGCTTGTACACAACACCTGGGTGGTCCGATTTGTATGTGTGGTTCAAAACAGCTTTGCGTTTATCATCTCTCAGAAACGTGATTCTGGCTGTATGTCACATTCAAAACAAACCTTTTTGCGTCTTTAGATATGCCCATATCTTAAAACCTTTAAAAAAGGCTTTGCGTTTATCACCTTCTGAATTTGACTGAAAGACGTTTGAGAAACCTGATTCTAGCCAAAAATCTGGTCAATAGAAGCAGCCTTGGATTACAATCGTAATACATACCATAATCTCCTCAAACGCAATAGAAAATAAGCATATTTCAATAATACACCGTAGGATATTTTAGTTCATTTACCCATATTTATCATATGTCCGAATGATAAACACTTATCTAAATCTCCGAATAAAGAATATATAACACGACGTAAAGAACAAAAGTGTAATAAAGAATTCACTTTCCACCCAGGTGTATTCTAGTAATTATCATTATGAACATCTACATCAGCGTTCTTTTTCGCATTACTTTGTGACATTTTGATCATAAATATAATCAAGTGAAATGTAGAATAGAGAACTTGACTTTGAATTTTAACCCAAAACTCACGTTTTATACTCTGCTACCAGTGCAAGGCGTGAAAATAATGAGTGCTTACTTTATTTATAAGCATGAATTGCTGTGTAACGTGCAAGTGACTTTCATCAAGACTGAACTAATATCTCAAATCTTTTATGAGCGTAAAATCTTATAGTATACAGTAATGTCTAAGTGATATATAATCAACCTTTTGCAGTCGATTCCAGATAATATTTTTGGTCACGATACAATTGCAGTTTGACCTTTTTACATTAAATGATTGTGAGAATATGATTTGGTATTGATACAGTTTTTATGTTCTCAGAATTGTATTGATGAAACTAAAGAGTCACATAAGTCGATAAATGAAATTTCGAGATGGTATAAACTTTGTGTATAAATTACCAGATTGTCACAAGCATTTCATGAAAAGAGGCAAGAAAATACAATTCCAACTTTATGGGTAACAGTGTATATTCGCCATATATACTGGTATACACCCAGATACAGTGGATTTTGTTATTATCATTAACATTTTTTTGAAAACATACGTTTACTTCCTCATCCAATATTCCATATTCAGTTAAAATGATAATGCCAGAGATAAACTGATATTCTTCTATCCAAATACAAATACATCATTCAAATGTACATAGTGACGAGACCTGCATTCATAGATATGGTAAGTTTTAATCCACCAGGGTCTTCGTGTTGACCTCATCACGTTTGCTTTGCATGCTCTATCAGTCGGTTATTGTATGGACTTGAACAATAGTTTGTGAACAAAGAAAGCTCCATATAGCCATGTGCATATTAAGCGCTATTCCACTCCCCAGTGGAGTAGCATGGGCTCGGTAATGGGGGAGGGGGATGGACCAGTATTCAGACTACTACATCAGTGTTTTTTAACCTTTATTGATGCCAAAGCACCCGTTGAGAAATACAAAGCTCCGCGTCACCACAATCCCAATTTCGACATCACTATGGCACTCGTCGTTTGCCATGTACGAATGTACGAGCATATTTGATTCTAAATATTTGAGGGCTCGCCAAAAAAGGCAGTTTTAATATAGTTATTTGTTGTTGTTGTAATCAACACACTAGATGAGACATACACCTCGATACATGAATATGAGGATATTCGGCAAGTATGCATAGAGCTCGACATCTCTTTGTTCCTATTAATCCAGAATACGTCATACTCTGTTAACAAAAATGTATATATTCAATGTCTGTGATTTCAACCTTGAAACTTTTGCTCTCAATACAATAGCCAACACTATTTTCCCAGCTTTATATCTACAGGTAAACCCTAAAACACAATATCGTCAGAACTGCTTGCGTAATGGCCTCTATTATTTGTAAGCCCCAAACTTGACTAACAATTTTATTTGATAATATAAAGAAAAACCGTTAATTCATTCAATGGCCTACACCCTAAACCTACTTCATCAATCCAGTAGTTATTATTATGATAAATATTGTTATCCTTATCATGATCACTGCCATATTTAAATATCAATTTCGAGAGCGTACATAAGGAAAGAGGTTGAAACTACTATCATATCTCGATTCTGTTAAAAAGAAATCGAATTCACTCAACTAAGGACCCCAAATTTGTCATGAAGTAGTGTTTTGCGATTACAATTGCTATTATTACAGTTCATGACTGTAAATGAAATTAATTGACGTTTCCATACATGCATCACCATACTTCATGGCCATATTAGGACATGACTCAATGCAAATCGTGACTCACGTTACGGAATAAAATGTTACTTATAATAATCATCCTGGAAGTTTGTCCTTCATACCTTATCAAGCAACATTGAGCCATGCGTATGTGCATGCATGAAAGGCCATGCATACATGACTGCAGTAATTCTGGCGATTGCTGAATCTTAGGTCACATACGATCAATCATATTAATTAGATCGCCAGCATCCTTCTCTTCACGAGGAGGCGAAACGACAAAAACATTGCACATGTCAGTAGGCACTCACTGGTTCAAAGAGTTTTTGACTTTGTTATTGTGCTTACAGTGATATTGTACACCTGCTTCGCTTGGAAAGCAGTTTCTTTTAACTGAATCGGACTACCCTGTACTCTTTTATGAATTGTAATGAATAACACATGAAAAAATATTAAAATAAATAAATAAATTAGGTGCACGTTAAATGAAAGCAAAAAGGAGTACGTTTCATTGTAAAAAGGGGCACTCATCAGAGATGAAAAGAAGCACTTATCAGAAGGGAAAGGGGCAATAATTACAAAGAAAAATGGGCACTTGTCAAAGAAAAACGAGCATCTCTCATATTAGAAAAGGGCCAATTTTCAGAGGTGAAGGGGGCACCTATCAGATGTGAAAATGAGTAAATCCTCGTACCTGAAAACGGGCATTTACCAGAGATGAAAGGGGGCACTTATGAGAATGCAAAGGTATTTTTTTCAGGGGCGAAAAGGGGCCTTTACGAGACGGGGAAGGGGCTGTTTTTGAATGGGGGCTTTAAGCACATGGAAAAATGACAGACAAAAAGGGGAACGTGTGAAATTAAAAGGTGAGCTTATCCGAGTTGAAAAGGGGCCGTTACTAAAATGGAAAAGGGGCTCCTCTCAGATTTGAATAGGGGCAATTATCAAAGGTGAAGGGGGGTACTTTTCAAAAGTGAAAAGGGGCACTTGAAAAGGGTTACTTACTAAATATTACAAAGGGCACTTATGATAATGGAAAATGTCTACTTATTGCAAAGGAAAATGGAAACTTGTCGAAGGAAAAGGGGCACGTGTAAAAATAAAATAGGCACTCATCAGAGGAGAAAATAGGAAGGGGCGCATCTTACAATGTAATATAGGCATTTTTCCTTTTTGAAAAGAGCACTTTTGGGGTATTTGAAATAATTATTTTTAGGGTGAATGTAGGATTGATAATCTTCTTAAGGGAAAATATACATTTTTAAAGTATTTTAGTACAAGGCAAAAGGGAGAGGAGTTTTCAAGATACATCACCAATTTTGATTGCACTTTCGAAAATGTATAGGTTTCTTATTTTTAGTAGTTTTTACTCAAACTGTCAATGACACGTTTCTCTCATTTTCTGCTACTAACTCGATATCAAGGTGGACTTCCTCTTTAAAACTCCTCTAAAGTTTTGGGATTCCCAAATTTGCCACAATTTTGATGGCAAAAATTTCACTTAAATCGTTTCATAACGTGAAAGAGGATGTCATTTAAAGTGACCCGGTAACATTGTTGAAGGTTGATAAACAAACCGCGTAATTTTTGTATAAAATGTTATTATATTCCCTTTAATTTGCTAACCCTCCAGCATGCAAAAAAATATCCCAACACTTAAATGTCTGGACTGGTGTATAAAACCATGTCACTGCATAATGGCGATTTACATTCAGCTTGAATGTAATAAATTTGAATAATATAGTTGGGAGAATTAAAGAATCGATCAGATTAGTTTCCCCAGTTTTTATCAATAATAATTGTCTGTTTTCATTCAATTTTTCAGATTATCGTTAAATCTACATCTAGCATTGAAGTCACTGTCTTAGCACCGTTTTCTCTCATCTGAACAATGTTACCAAATTTCTTTAAGACACACTTTTCCCAAAATTCCTTCCCCCCCCCCCCCAAAAAAAAAAAAAAAAAAAAAATGTGTTTGAGACAAATATTGATAAAAGAATTCATGATTCGGGTTTTCTGTTGTACGCAGAAAACCCCCAATTTTGTATCCTTTTAAGATTCGACTACAAACACATTTGTTTTGAAAAACCTAGCAGAAAATGCGACTAAAATGACATTCTCTTTCACATTATGATACCATTTAAGCGAAATGGATTTGAATTATCGTTTGTGAACAAAGAAAGCTCCATGTAGCCCTATGAGGTAGACTACAGCGTCTACGTATGTAGAAATCCCCAGCTGCACATCGTCTGAAATATTACAAACGAGGTTCCCAATGTGTGTATGTGTGTGTGTGTACATGTGCGTGTGTGTTTGTGCGTACACATGTATATTTATGTATGTAGTCAGAATAAAGTATTTTGAAAATTGCCTTTCATCGCAGTACTCGAATTTTCACCATCTATTTTATACAAACACATATACGCTGTATATACAATGTACACACACTTTCACTTCTCCTCTATCTCTTTTTTTTATTGATATTTTATGTAGCTGTTAAGTAAAGTATGTACATAGTTTGTTTGTATTATGTCTGTTTTGTTTTGGTGACCCCACAAAAGCGTTTTGCCTTTCGGGAATGTCGCCTCCTTCCTAAAAACATAGTAAATATATATTTCAAAGTGAAACACAAATACATACTCTCTCTGACCTTTTCCCAGCTGGTATGCCTGAAAGATGACATGAGAATTGTGTGTGTGTGAGAGAGAGAGAGAGAAAGAGAGAGAGAGAGAGGGACAAAGAGAAAGAAAGATAGAGGGAAAGATAAAGAGAGAGAAAGAGAGATAGAGAAGGAGGGAGGGAGAGAGAGAGAGAGAGAGAGAGAGGGGGGGGGGGGGGGGAGAAAAGAAGGTTGATGTAGTCAAAACAAAATACTTTTGACATTCCCCTTTATCGCAGTACTCGAATTTTCACGATTGATTTGATGTATTACAAAGTATTCGACTCTTTGCTAATAAATCATAAAATCACAAATGATACATGTAGAGATGTCGTTGACATTGTGAAAATCTAAAACTACCTCACGTAGGTAGTAAACCTGAATGGCACTTTTGCTAATAAACATAGTCCGCTTAATCTTACAATCGCACAACAGTTTATTTCCCTGTTTACTGTCTCTGTGCAAGATATGGATAAGTGATTACCTGAAATAAAACTGTAATTTCTATTAACATGAAGCGAGTGTTCATTTGTAAGCAAGCGTCGACATTTCGTCAAACTTAGCTAATTTGCTAAATTATAAAGTATGAAAAAGCTCATAAAATGTTTTACACATTTCCCAAAACTCAACCTTTTCTTTAAGACCCAAATGCAACCCAATGACAGCCCAACGATCGCACATGAAGAGAGCATGTGAAGTAGACTACAACGCCTACGCATGTGGAAATCCCCAGTTTTCTGAAATGACAAACAAGATTCCCAAGTCATTGTTGACGTGGCTAGTTTCAATATTTGGGGGACACCTAATTAACCAAAGTGAACATGTGACCGTACTGTGCCCTAAGACCATAAAGAGGGCAACGGTTTACATTTTGTAGTTTGGAACTTTGTATTGAGGAGCACTTTTGATCACACAGCCGAAGTAATTTAAGTCTGACTAAATTCATTTAGTTTTTCTTCAGGCATCGTTTAACAATGTTAAATCTGAGATGCATGGCCCTACGTGTGATCAGTGTCTTTAATATGGTGTAATGTTGAAGCCCTAAACAAATTGCGCTTAAAAATGATCATGAGGTGCCTCAAAAAAATAAACAAAATCTTTGAGTGACCAGTATTACCATACTAATTTAGTGTTATAAAAACCGTTTGGAAAACGAATTTTGAAATTTCGATTTCCAATCATAAATATCTTGATAATTAGACAGGCGATCGGCTTGTAAAACTCATGGGGTTCCTAACTGACCTAAAGGTTTATAATTATCATTGCATGATTTTTTTCTCAGAATCTGAGACAAAAACACCCAGTCCGTTATAAAATGGATATGGGCAGCTTTTAAATATTCGATCTGACCATTTTTGGTGACCCTCTGGGGAGGCAGGACAACCCCTTTCAACATTTTCCAAGGAGAGGCCTCCTCGTCCCCTTCTATCTATGCATTAATAATAAAAATAAAGGTATTGTCTCTCAATCTATTGTGACTGTAATCCTACATCTCTTTTACATCTCTTCAATAACATGACTAATTCAGGTGCTGTGCAAGGGAGAGTGAAGCGACCGAGAGGATTCACTATTTTTAAAATTGGAAGTTTTCTTTCTATTTAGAGCCTCTTCCGCCCAGTTTCATATCTCTCTTTTTTAATTATCTTCCCTTTTTTAATGTCTCAGGAGGCATCTACGTTTTGTGTCATAACATGCATACATTTTGCGCGACAACGCATTGTGAAATTCCCTTTACACATTACCGTTTTTCCTCTGATAAATATGTTTCTCATACTGTCTGTGAAGGTACGAATATTGCATACAGTCACTGTTTCAGTCTACCTGCCTGCTATGCACCTTTTCTCTTCCTCTCCTCAGCTATCTTCTCCGGACTTTCTTTCCCCCAGCACTGCTAATTCAAAGACGTCGTATACGATCTGATGTAATTATCACCTTATGCAACACAATATCCCTTGTGTTAATTTGGTATACTTCTATCATGAATAATCATTATGCCTATGTAATAAACTTGATATGTATTCCTAACACCTTACATATTTCATATTTGTATATGTCTCTGTTGACTTTTGTGTAGATAATGTGAAACGTCGGTGCAATGATTTAGTTTTAATATGTTCCTTTCAGCGTTTGCTACTGTTAATAATATTTCAACGATAAAATAAAGGTAGGGCTGAAACCGAAAAAGGGGAGGGGTGGTTGTACAAAGATCCGTTGTGGTGTGTTTGACTACATTATAACATCATCTTTATGCCAGAGTAAATTGTATTCGTATACCCGTCATGCCCGGAGCAAACAAATATAAAAATTAACTGGAAATAAATTAGTAAACTGTTACATTTTTCCTCACTTGCTTTTATTAGATGCGGGGCGTCTTTAAATAATTATAATGATTCACCTCACAGTTAACAGTAAACAATCACTCAAGCGGTGATTTTGTTTTCATCATTAATCGGTTGAGTTTAAATTGAAGTTAAATTCATTAAATAGTTTCATAAAAATATACACCCAAGCCGACACCCCTACTAAATGCACACGAATGCACACAGAAAATATTTGTTTTGATACATTTTTACACACCAGAGTAATAATATTATACTACCAGTGAATTCAATTCAATTTTTGATTCGATGGAACCCAACCATAATCTTTATAGTTTAGTTTACTAATCATCACAATTCGAAGCTTACACAAATTTTCGATAATTTTAAAGAAACTTATCGACATTAAACGTATTTTCATTGAATGGAATTGAATTTTGTTTCTTCTGCAAAACATAAAATCAAATTACATTTCAACAATACAGCATATGAAAAATATAACTGATTTCATGAACGTATACACACTATAATAATGATAGAAATGTTGACATTAAAACAAAGTGTAAATGATAACACACTATAAAGAATTAATCATTAATAAAGCTGCAGTAGAACAAAATGCTATCACACTATGCGTTTGCTTGATAGCGTGATATTCAGGTGGGGGTGGATGCTTAATGATGTTGATGATGACGATGTTGGTGGTGACGATGTTAATGATAACGATGATGAGGATGTAAATGAAAATATGTTGAAATAAATATTTGTCTGACACAGAAAACTTGTATAAGTATACAGGAGTTATAGAATGAAGGGATGGATGTTTACAGAAACCTGAAAATAAAATTTAATGTTTAAACAGCACTGTGAAAAGATCAAACTACGTACTATGACAAAAATATTTTTTCGTATTGAATTTAAATGAATTTAAGGTTTTGCATGATTTTGTTGAATCCTGGAGTGTATTCCATATAATTATATGGACCATGATATTTTATTGATCTATGCAGGATCTATAATTTAGGATTCATCAAATGAAAGTTTAGAGAATTCCGAGTAGGGTTAGAGTATATAGTGTTATAATACAAATAAGTTCTTAAATGAATCGAGACGTGCTTTATTCATGAATGTAAACATACATATCAAACTCTGTTGTACGTTTATATCAAAGATAGTCAATGTTTCATTTTCTTTGACAGCCCTCTCCCCAATGTTACAAATTTAGAATTTAGAATTAATTCATAGGGACATTTTATTTGAAACCTTTATTATTTTATTGAACCAACTTGGATTATAATCGTAACACATACCACAATCATTTCAAATGCATTACACAATAAGCATAATGTAATAATACACTAGGATATTTTAGTTCATTTACCCATATTTACCATAATTCGAATGATAAACACGTAACGAAAAAAAAGTGTAATTTAGAACTCACTCTCCACCCAGGTGCATTATCATCATGATTTTCATTATTATTAACATTATAGTAATTATCATTATGAACATCTTCATCATCGTTCTTGTTCGCATTACGATACGATTTTTGACCGTGAATATATTCAAGTGAAATGTAGAATAGAGAACTTTGAATCTAGCAAAAAACAACTCGCGTTGTAAACTCTGCTGCCAGTACATGGCGTGCAAATAATGAGTCATTACTTTATGTACGTATGATCATGCGAGTACAGTTGAGTTCCATAAGGGAAATGAAGCATTTAATGATGTCAAATTTTAATGAAAATACGACACTGCATTAAGGCGTATTTCTTTTTCTTAATTCATAAAATCTTCTTTATTTAAGCCACATAAGTTATAACATTCATGTGGATGAACATAATTACGTATTGTAAAACAAAAATCAACATTTCCCTTTTTAGAATAATATATGCCTGAGTTTATGTTGAAGGTTCAAGATAAAAGTGATATATATTACTACTAATAAAATCAATTTCATGTCGGTGTGGAAGAAAATAATAAAAAACATTAGTCGTTGAAGAACTACTGCTCTTAAAATGAGCTTATAATTACAAAACAGACAAGATATATAGTAACTGAAATATTTTGATTAAAAAAACATCACTCAATATGCTCATGGAATGAAATGAACCTGAAATACGAATCAATCGTTTGTGGTTGAGTTTTTAGTAAAGATAATTGCTATAAAAAAAATAATGATAATGATAATGATACATTGTGTCCCCTAAGAATCACTGCTCTGAAAGTGCCTTAGCTGAATATTGAAACGTAACTTTAATCATCCACATGTTTGTGTAGTTCCATATACACATTTATTTGTAATGTGCAAGTGACTTTCAGAGCCAGACTGAGCCAATTTCTTATTATTTGTATGAGTTAAAACTTCGCAGTAAACATGAATGTCTAAGTGATACATAACCAAATTTGTCCAGTCGCTTCCAGATATTTTTATTTTTGTCACATTGCAAGTGCAATTTTTACCTATTTACTTTATTTAAATGATTGTAAGAATGTGATTTATCATTGATACATTTTTATATGTTTTCAGAATTCTATCGATGAAATTAAAGAGTCACAGAAATCGATGAATATAATTCCGAGAAGGTATAAACTTTATGTATAAAGATCCAACCAGATTGTCACATTTCATGAAAAGAGGTAAGAAAATATATTTTAACTTAATAGGTAATAACACTGTATTTTGCCGTTCATACTGGACAGGTATACACGTACCCGGATAAAGTTACTTTTGTTATAATTATTAACCTATTTATTTTGGACACATATTTACTTCCTCCTCCATGATAGAATACACGTACTCTGTATATTTAAGTAGGTCCATATCAAACTAAGGAAACAGTTCCTCCATCAGGACAATGTACATGTAATTATGACTCGTAAGGTTTCATACAAACCTATGCAGCATGCAGCATACAAAACCAAACGTACACTATTTTCTATACCCACTCAATGTGGGAATTCCCACGTTTGGAGATTGTGTGTAGCGCAATAGAGGAGGACGAGAGTCATTATGATCATAGAGGTTGCACACTTTACTAGTCTCCCCGAAAGCCCCATGTGTTTCCACATAAATTGATATGATAGATTGCATGGTTGTTTGTATTCATATATTCAATGCAAAAAAAGAATTAAAGGAATTTAAGAGAATGTTGTGGTATAGAGTAGGATCTCTAGACATTCTAGGCATGGGAGCGAGATGAAAAAGCGAAGAACAATGAATTGACAAAAAATAATCATTACCGCAAAAGAACTGTATGTCTATGGTTCATTGTTTATACTGCTAAAGAAAATCACATTTAAGTGCTCTCCTAAACCAATATAAAGTGGGTATGTCTTTCAAATCATGTGAGTCCTGTACAAGTGAAGAATGTACCAGCAACTAGGGTTTTCAATTTTGGAAGTTGATCGTAGTTAGGAGGCCACTAACTTACCTGGTAGGGGCTGGGGGGGGGGGGAGGAGGTGGTAGCTGTGTAATTTAGTATTTTTCCTAAACATTTTTACAGGATATTTCGTTAAACCATTCCAACTGAGCGAAAACACAACAATTCCCAAATCATGAGAAGAAAAGTTACGTATTTAAAATGTTTGTGTTCGAGTGAAAGAGTGTATATGTGTTTTCTCGAACAAAACTCACAGTAAACATAAGTATCTAAGTGATACATAATCGAACTTTTACAGTCGATAACAGATATTTTGTGGTCACAATACGATTGCATGTTTGACTTCTTTACATTAAATGATTGTGAGAATATGATTTGGTATTGATACAGTTTGTATGTTCTCAGAACTTTATTGATGAAACTAAAGAGTCAGAGAAAACGAAAAATAAAATTCCGAGAAGGTATGAAAAGAGGCAAGGAAATATTATTCCAAGTTTATGGGTAACACTATATACTCACCATGTACACTGATATACACGAGGATAGAGTGACTTTTATGATAACCAATACATGTTTTTTTTTTTTACACTTGTTACTTCCTTATCCATATTCCATATTGAGTAAAAAATGATAATGCCATAGGAATACTGATTTTTTCTATCCCAATACAAATGCATCATTCAAATGTAGATATTTACGCAGCCTACCGTCATAGAAACGGTATTTCATTCTTCAGGGGCCTTTGTGTTGATCTTATCACATTTGCTACGCTGCTCTTTCAGTGGGTTGTTATTGTATGGACTTGAACTATCGTCTGTGAACAAAGAAAGCTCCATGAAGCCCTGTGCATATTAACCGTTTCTCGGCTCTCTACCAGCGTAAAATGGGCTCGGTAATGGGAGGGGGGGGGGACCAGTATTCAGACTACTAGATCAGTGTTTTTCAACCTTTTTTTACAATGCCAAGGCACCTTTTGAGAAATAAAAAGCTTCGCGTCACCCGAATTCCAAATTCATCACGGAATTTTATTTGGTATCACTATGGCACTCGTCGTTTGTCATGTACGAATGTACGAGCATATTTGATTCTAAATATTTGAGGGCGGGCCAAAAAAGACATTTTTAATATAGTTATTTTTGTTGTTATTGTAATCCACACTAGATAAGACATACACCTCGATACATGAATATGAGGATATTCGGCAAGTTTTTCAGCTAACATCTACCTGTTATTTCTGTACTGATGAACACCTTGGCAATGATTTATGTTAGTAGCGATCGGAGAGGCCCTATATTTGCCTTGAGTAAACTCTACCAAGTATTACATAAAAAATGTCCTCATGGATAAACTGGATTTGAACTTAATGTCAACCACATGTACCCAGTCTGTTGTTTGACACTTTTAACATAAAAAACTTATCCAGTAATGTGCAGCATTTCAAAATAATCCTATTCAATGGTCGAATGAATTATTAACTGTTCCCCTCCAAAAGAACTAGAGTATTCTTAGACCTCGACATCTTTTTGTTCCTATTGATTCAGAATACGTCATACTCTGTTTAAAAAAATGTATATATTCAGTGTCTGTGATTTCAACCTTGAAACTTTTGCTCTCAACACAATAGCCAACGCTATTTTCCCAGCTATATATCTACAGGTAAACCCCAAAACGCAATATATCGTCAGAACTGCTTGCATAGTGACCCTCATAGGCCTCTAGTATTTGTAAGCCCCAAACTTGACTAACAATTTTATTTGATAATATAAAGATAAACTGTTACTTCATTCACTGGCTGCTACTTCATCAATCCAGTAGTTATTATTACTATAACTCTTACTATCCTTATCATGATCACTGCCATATTTAAATATCAATTTCGAGAGCGTACATAAGGAAAGAGGTTGAAACTACTATCATTTCTCAACTCTGTTAAAAAATCGAATTCACTCAACCAAGGACCCCAAAATTGTCATGTAGTGGTCTTTTGCGTTTACAATTGTTATTATTACTCCAGTTCATGACTGTAAATGAAATTAATTGACGTTTCCATACATGCATCACCCTACTTCATGGCCATATTAGGACATGACTCAATGCAAATCGTGACTCACGTTACGGAATAAAATGTTACTTATAATGATCATACTGGAAGTTTGTCCTTCATACCTTATCAAGCAACATTGAGCCATGCGTATGTACATGTATGGACGGCCATGCATACATGAGTAAATAATTATTGCGTTTCCCGAATCTGAAGTTCAGTAGACGAACAATCATGTGAATGAGATCGCCAGCATCCTTCTGTGCACAAGGAAACGAAACGACAGAAACATCGTCCATGTCAGCAGGCACAGTTCTAGGAGCTTAAAAAAAAAAAATTGTTATTGTTTGTTTCGGTGGTGGGGGGGGGGGAATAAACTTTGTAGAAGTGTAGTGGTCTAGTGGATGATTCTAGGTTAACCCCTGGACATCCACCCCCGGTTAACCACCCCAGTCAAGTAACCCCTATCCAAACTACCCCATAGGACGACTACCCCCGGGACAACTATTCCCCGGACAACTACATCCAGACAACTACCCCCTAGGAAAACCATCCCCTAGGACAATTACCCCGAAAAAACTAGCCCCCGGACAACTACCGTCACACAACTATATCCTAAGACAACCATCCTCTAGGAAAACTCCCCCGGACAACTACCCCCTTGTCTGGGGGGATTTATCCTGGGTTACTTGTCCTAGGGGGTAGTTGGCTAGAAGGTAGTTGTCCGGGGGTAGTTATACTAGGGGGTAGTTGTCTAGGGGGGGGGGTAGTTGTCCTAGGGGGAAGCTGTCCGGGGGAAGTTGTCCGGGGGTATGGGAAATGGGAAAATGCAAATGACTGTTCGCTGTGATTTCTCAAAAAAACGATTGTAAAATTTGCCCCATATTTAACCCAAGGAATATACAATTAAACATGTCTATACAAAAAACACCCAAGGGAAACAAGAGACAAGAGAAATGATCTTTATAGGCAGGTGGTCTTTGTAGACACGTGCCTATAGTAACCGTTTTAATGAAAAACCAATTTCAAGGGAAACATAAAATGTGGTCTTTTTAGAAAGGTGGTCACTAGATAAGGTTTATCTGTATATGAATGTTTTCTTTTTACGCAATATCGAGAGATCTTTATGTTTAAAGTGTAGGATCAGGGGCGGCGGAGGAGCGACTTTCAAAATGGGGGGGGGGGGGAGGGGGGGGGGGGAGGGGGGGGAGGGGGGGGGGGGGGGTGACCAAAAAAGGTCTGAATATACATTTGCGGGCCAGCGAAAGTTTTAAGATTGGTGAGATCGCAGGGCCAAAAATTATACCTTATGAAAGAGGGAAAAACCCAATCCTGATGGGGTTATATGTACAATCTCATCATGGAAGACTGAAACGACCTTTAATAAGTAACATAATTATATCAACTCTAAATGCGAGAAAACGAGCTCTGGAAGAAATTGCTTTTGGTTGCTTTAAATTAGGGGCACGTTTAATGATGAATAAAAAGGGGGTACTTATTATAAAGGAAAATGTACATTTGTGGAAAGAAAGAGGGCACCTATCAGATTTTATTAGGGGCGTCTAGAGGTGAAAGGGGGTATTTATCAGAGATAAAAAGGGTAATTTTGAGAAAGAGAAGGGACACTAATCTGAAGAATAAAGAGCATTTATTTGAAACGAAAAAGGGCAAAGCAAAATGAGCATCTCTCAGATTGGGCAATAGGGGCAATTATCAGAGGTAAAGGGGGCTCCTTTCAGATGTGAAAAGTAGTAACTTCTCGCACCTTACGACGTGCATTTACCAGAGATGAAAAGAGACACTTTTCAGATGTGGAAAGGGGCATTTATGAGAAGGAGAAAAGGCTTTATTTAAATGGGGGGCACTTATTACTAGGAAAAGGGACACCTCTCGGATTTAAATGGGGGCAAATATCAGAGTTGAAGGGGGGAAGGTATCAAAAGTGAAAAGGGCCTCTTCTCGTCGTACTTGAAAAGGGGCACGTGTCAAAATAACATAGGCACTTATCAGAGGTGAAAAGGGGCACTTATTAAAAGGGGAAGGGGCAATTTTGGGGTACTTGAAGAGGTGGGGGGGGGGAAGGGCACAGTGATAATGGGTACTTATCAGAGGTGAAAAGGGGCACTAATCAAAAGAGGAAGGGCACTTCTTACAAATAATAGGGCACTTGTCAAAGTAAAAGGGGCACCTTTCTTTTGTAAAAAGGGACACTTTAAGAGTACTAGAAGGTGGAGGGGGGTGGAGGGCATAGTGATTGGAGGCCGCGAACCTGATGGGGGTAGTTGTGTAATTCAGTATTTTCGCTAAGCATTGTTAAAATAACTTCCGGCAACTCATTTAAACTGAGCGAAAACTTTTTTTTGGATTAAAAGAGTTGATATGTAAATGCTCGAAAGCCTGAATAACTTATAATTTGTATGGCATTTTTCTATCTCTTTTTGGTAACACCTGATACTTGTACACAAAATAGTGAATACTGTCAATCCTAGGGTTGAGGGTTCAAACCCCAGCCCCTGCATTAACCCCCTTTTCCTGGTCAGACATTAATTCACATTTCACATTCTCCACCCGGATGTATTAGTATTATTTTGTTTATCACAATCGCAGTATTGTTATTATTATTAGTATTGTTATTTTTTATTATAGTCACCATCATCACGAATATCTCCACCATGTTTCTTTTTCTTAGTGAAATGTAGAAAATGGTGTTGTTGTTGTATACTATGCTGCTACAGTATGACGTACAAGTCACTAGTGCTTACTATATTTACTAACATGTTTGTACCATTGAGGTCCATAAAGGAAATGGAGCCTTTCATGATGTCACATCAATAAAGACAATTTCACTGCAAATATTATAGTGTACTTTCTTGAGATCATTTTAGACCACTTAAGTTTTGAAATACATGTGGATAAACATTATCATGTGTAACATTCCTTATTTCTTATATTATAAGGGTGACTTTTTTTTAAAGGTGAAAGGTAATTTTATTTTAAGGGGGTAGTACATAATTCACTTTAAATAAAATATTTGTAATGCTCGTGTGAAAGAAAATCGTAGAAAATGTGTCCCTAACAGTTATTGCTCCCAAAGTGCGCTCATTTTGGAAAAAAAGGACAAGAAATAACTGCAATGTCTGGATAAAAATTGCATTCAACCTGTCACGTTTGCTTTGCATGCTCTATCAGTCGGTTATTGAATGGACTTCAGCAATCGTTTGTGAACAAAGAAAGCTCCATGAAGCCCTGTGAGGTAGACTACAGCCTCTACGGATGTGGAATTCCCCAGCAGTCTTGAAATACATACACGTCGTCTGAAATATTACAAAGAAGGTTCCCAATGTGTGTATATATATGTGTACATGTACGTGTGTGTCTGTGCGTACACACATATATATATATGCAGTACGATTAAAGTACTTTGAAAATTCCCTTTTATCGCAGTACTCGAAGTTTCACCATTGATTTGATACAAATATCTATACTATATATACATTGTACATGTATACGCACTTACACTTCCCCTCCATCTCTTTATTGAGTTTTTATGTAGATTTATGAAGATTATGTACGCAGTTTGTATGTATTATATGTCTGTTCTGTTATGGCGACCCCACCACACGAGCCATGCTTTTTAGGGAATTTTGCCCCTTCCTAAATAACATAGTAAATATATATATTTTAAAGTTAAACACAAATACATACTCTTTCTGACCTTTTTCCGGCTGATATTTCTGAAAGATGACATGAGAAGTGTATGAGAGAGAGAGAGAGAGAGAGAGTGAAAGAGAGATAGAAAGAGAGAGAGAGAGAGAGAGAGAGAAGTAGGGAGAGAGAGAGAGAGAGAGAGTGAGAGAGAGAGAAAGGGGAGAGAGAAAAGCATTACAAAAAGTAGATGTAGTGATAATAAAGTATTTTATAGATTCCCTTTTATCAAAGTACTAACATCACCATTGATATTTGTAATACAATGTATTCGACTCATTTCTAATAAATTATAAAGTCATAAATAATACATGCATATATGTCGTTCACAGGGTAGAAATAAAACTCATGTTATAAGTCTGGATGGCACTTTTGCTAATCAACACAGTCCGCTTGATTTTACAACCGCACAACAAATAATTCATCTGTTTTCTGTCTCTTCGCAAGATTTAGATATAAAATATGAAATAAAACAGTAATTTCTTTTAACATAAAGCGAATGTTAATTTGTAATCAAGCGGCGGCACTTCGAAAATAATTGGGGGAAAAACCTCCCAAATCGTTTAACACGTTTCCCAAAACCCGACCTTTTCTTTAAGACCCCAATGCAACTTGATAACCCAACCACCGCATATAAAGAACCTGTGAGGTAGACAACAACGCCTACGCATGTGGAAATCCCCAGTTTTCTTGAAATACATGCACGTCGTCTGAAATATTAAAAACAAGGTTCCCAATGTGTGTATATGTGTGTGTACATGTACGTGTGTGTTTGTGAGTTCACATATATAAATATATATATATATATTTATTAATTAATACAAAAAAAAAAGAAAAAAGTATTGCCTCTCGATAGATCTTGTTATCACACATGGCTTCAACAACTTATATACATGAAGGCGAGGATAGAGACCGAGGGCAAATATTCAATATTCTTATATAATGCAATGTTTTATTTCTATTTAGAGCCTCTTCCTCCCAGTACTTCTTGTACTTTATTTACGTTTTTTTAAATGTTTAAGTGTGCATGTACGTTTTGTGTCATAACATGCACCCATTTTGTGGGACAGTACATTGTGAAATTCCCTTTACACATTACCCTATTTCCTCTAATAGTTATGTTTCTCATACAATTTATTAAGATAAGCATATTAATAATAATAATTAATTACATTTATAAAGCGCTTAATACAATGTTTCTAAGCGCTTAACATACAAGTAAGGTACAACATAAAATAAACATACAGCAATAATAATACATAATTCTAATAACATTACAGATAATTATAACTGCCCTATAAATTACTATTACCGGTAAACAAAAAATACTTCAAACTTGCCTTAAAAGACTCTACAGATGGGGATTGACGAATAATAATTGGTAAACTGTTCCATAATTTAGGGGCTGCAATGGCAAAAGTACGATCTCCGTAACGGGTATTGGTTCGGGGACCAGGGGCGTATTGGAAATTAGCATGTGTAGTTGACCGTAATGAACGTGATGGAACAATAGGTTTGAGAAGGTCGTTTAAATATGATGGAGCATAACCATGTTTAATTTTGAATGCTAACAAAAGAATCTTAAATTGAATGCGAGTTAAAATAGGTAGCCAATGGAGAGATCTAAGAATAGGAGTTATGTGTTCATATTTTCTGGTTTTGGTAATATTGCAGATAATGTTTCAGTCTGCATGTAATGCATTTTCTCTCTCCCTCTCCTCAGTTACCTTCTCCGGACTTTCGCTTCTCTCATCATTCTTCGAATAAGTCGTTTCTACTCACACTTTCTCACACTTTCACCCTTCTTCTTATGTTGAAACTATCACATTGTGCAACACATGACCCTTTCGTTAAGTTGGTATACTTCTATCATGCAACATTATTATGCTTTTGTGATAAACTGAATTATGTATTTCTAACACCTTAGATTTTGTCTTATTTGTATAAGAGTAGTTTTTCCTCTTGTGTTATTTTACTCGTATGTCTCTGTTGACTTTCGAATAGATAATGTGAAACGTCGTTGCAAAGATTTAGTTGTAATCGGTCCCATTCAGCCTTTGTTACTGTTAATAATATATCAACGAAAAAAAAAATGTGTGTTTGAAAACATAAAAAGGGGGAGGGGGGGGGGTGGTTGTATATAAGCCACGGGGAGGGTGTCACTACATTGTTACATCATCTTTATGCCGGTGTAAATTGTATATGTATACCAGTCATGTATACCAGTAGCAAACAAGTATAATAATTAACTGGAAATGAATTAGTAAATTGTTACATGCTTTTTAGATGCTGCTTGCGTGAGAGAGAGGGAGGATTAAGGAGTCCTGAGAAGGACTCTCGGTAATCTTTCTTGAGGGTTTGTAGTCCTGAAAAGGACTTTTTGGTATAGTCTTGAAAAAAACTGTTAGTTATCTTTCTTAGCTTATAGTTCTAAGGAGAACGATGAGTTGCGGGAGTGACTCGACGTTTCGAACTGGTTGACTATCCGTCGTCTATCCTCAATCCTCCCTCTCTCTCACATGGTGCACCCGCAAGCCTACTGTACACATGCTTTTTGTTTCACTTTCCTTTTATTAGGTACGAGGCGTCTACGAATCGAGCGATTCACCTCATAGTCAGCAAACCAACAATCACTTAAACGTTTATGTTTTCAATAATCAATTCATTTCAATACAGTTCATGTGCATGTAAGCTTTTATTTCATACTATCATAAACACATGTAATGAAATAATTCGAGGGTATGGTTATTCTAAAGGTATTCTAGGTTGAATTATACCAACAAAAATTTAAAGCAAAAAATCTTATAACAATCCATACGAACATATTGGAATGAATAGACATGTGATCCGGCATTGTAAGTGTATAGAATATATATACAGAACATATGAAGAGCTCGGTTCCATAAGGTACTACAGCCATTTTTTATCATTTTTGTGTGTGCATTAATTTGCACATTTTCAATAGCCTTATAAACTGACACTTCCAAAAAACTGATTTATCAATTGGAAAGTAAAACAAAAATGGCATTTAAAAATCAGTTCGGTTCCAAAAGATACTATATACATTTATCTAGTCATGATAATGTGAGGTTGTACTAAACCTCTTTGCACTAAGCAATTCTAGTCGTGCATTGTAACTTGCATACAGTATGTAAGATTTCGTTTCCAAAAAGTAAAACATCCAATTTCGGTTGTCAAAGGTAATACATAAAAAACAAAAAACATAAATTCATGAAAAATATTTTGTGCAGAATTATATTTGTATAAAGAGTGGTTTTATACTTGTATCATACAATATCATAATCAGCGAAAGTATCATTCCAAACTGACATTGCTAACTATGATAATTAAACAAATCGTGTTTTTCTCAAAACTTGGATTTATGGATGTAGTACCTTTTGGAACCGAGTTCTTCATATATGTACCGATGTTTTATCATAACTTTATCTCAAATATAATTAGCAAATGACACATATTTGTTAAACTTAGATCCTCCTCTTTTATTTCATGCTACTAATATGATGCATATTTCACGCATGATTGATTATAATCAATTTGAAGGAAGGAAACCAAAAGGTCGATTGGCTGGCGGTATCTGAATTTCAATTTCTAGAAAGTTCATTTTCTGCCCTTTCATATGACACCTCAATCAGGAAAAATGAGCCAGGAATAAAACAGTTCTGTTTGTTTAAAGTAATGCTTGCATTTCCACAATTTGATTAAGCGAGTTCATTTTCACTGGATGCCTGCCGTAGCAACAAACAGAGTTGACAAAAGACTTAACTCCGTTTCGTTGACGATCAGCCATGCGTCAAATCTTTCGCCTTCTTTGTGCATGCGTGATCGTCAACAAAACGGAGTAGCATCAAATGAAAGAGGAGGATCTAAGCTTTACAAATATGTGTCATTTATTAATTATAGGTGAGGTTAAGTTAAAATAAAACATCGATACTTCTCAGTTTCGTTTTTTCTAGGACGCACTGTATAGTAAATGTGAATAATAATTTACATGAGCGATACAATCAAATATAATAATTTTCCCTTGGCCGAAATTGCTGTTCGGCAGAAAGATGAAATTTATATTTACGTAATGGCAAGATATATGGCGAAATATATGCATAATAATACATACGGATGGATAGTACTGTTCAACAATATCAACATGACTTTATTTTTTGAAAATAAGATACTAAAGGTGAAAGACTTACATATTTTGTTTAGCTTGGTCAATTCATGTATAATTATAAAACTAATATTTTGCAATCTGTTTTTCAAGAATTTTTTTTTTTTTTTTAAATAGCTCAGTCCATAATTACCCAATAAGACCTTCGGAAGATTTTCATTTACCCCTCTTGCGGACCATCGTAGCTCAAAATACATTTATATATAAAGGTCCAACATAATGGAACTCTTTAAGTAATTTTTGAATTGTTTTCATTACAATCGTATGAACCTCATTGAATGATATCGCCCATTTATTCTTTTCCCGTCCTCATGTTTGTAATTCTTTCTTTTTTTCTTTTTTTTCCTAATTTTTTTCTTTTTATTTCTTTTTTCCTTTTTTCTTTATTTCTTTTTTCTTTTTTCTTTTTTAAAATTCATTTCCCCCCCTTTTTTTAATTTTTTTTTTAAATATTTTAATTTGTTTCACTGTTTTGATGTTTTGTTTGAAACAAGGTAATTGTCTACTCGCTGACTCATAATGTAATTTGATATATTATATTGTGCCTTCTCATGCATATCTCCTTTCTATGCGCATTTGCCCTTCCTCATCATCTTCTCAACTCTCATTATTACTATGAAGAATTTGATATCCCAAAAACTAACCATCGCAAGTATGATTCCCTGATGAATGCTTTATATTAAGATTGGTTTATTGTTCATCAAGATGTTCATGAGAATATTTTTGATAAAATTGTTTTTGAGTTGCTCAGGAAGTTGAAAAAGGCCTAGCTATGCTTTATTCGGTACTACGTAACAAAGATAAATCAACTGGGAAGAGTGGCTTGGTTTGGATAGAGATGAAATTGAATGGTCTGTTATACCAGGGAGGTGAAAGAAAGGAGGCGAAACTCTTGTAATTTATTCAAACGCATTCGTGAGTACTAAAGCGTAACAACAATGGGATGTGTAACATTCCACTTGGCTTTGAAGTTCCATGCTCCGAACCGCGTTTCCACTGCGGGGACTTTCGGAAGCCAGGCACCAGTTTTACATTTATTACAAAATAATAAATTACCGGCAAAATTTCAGTATAAATCAAAAACTTTATATGGGGATTGTATTGGGAATAGTGCATCAAACACAATTCCAAATTTAGAACTCCGTCTTCTCATAATTTGCGTGCCAGAGTTGGTAAAAGAAAATTACATCCTGACAAAAACTCAATAGTTGAGGATAATGCGCTAATTTGTGCGTGTTTTAATGTCCCGTTATTTGATCCATGATTTACAATCTTCAATAACATTAAGTTTGCTAATGCGTGTTTTTGCGTGTTTTTTGTATTTTTGAAGTTAAAAAAAGGATGAAATTACACAAGTTTGTGTTCGCTTGTTCTACTCTTTACACATTCAACAATGGATGGGAAATCGTTGAAAGGGACAGCGAACAGTTTCTGTGATACCTTTTTCTGATGTAGGAATTCTTAATCCTGAAATTTCATGCGCTCTTTTATCTCACCACCTGGTCAACAGCTGCAGATTAGCGCATAACTTTTCGGTGGCTTGGAGCATGGGGTCAATGGAGAGCGCTTGATTCCAGTCCTTCTCTATCACGTCCCTGGTTATACACACACAAATAATTTTCAAATGCACTATAGAAACTTAGTTAAGGTCTTTTTATTTTAAAATGTTTCATAATGCCATAGCCCTAAACTCATTTTTATACAAAATTGGAAGAAGGGATAGTCCTTTGTGTTACTTCTGTCAAGAGCTTCCTGAAACCTTGATTCATATATTTTGTAAATGCACAGTAGTTGCTCGAATGTGGAAAAAGCTTGCAGATTATATTGATAATATGACGAAGGAGACTACATTGAACTTTGAGTTCGCTCATATATTTGGTATTGATATCGGTGGCAGGCATGATGTATGTATTTTTACATATAATTACATTTCCAGTGTTTCCTTTTGTAAAATGAAACAGAAAATTGAATATAAAATGGCAGAGGATAAAGGTAAATTGAGCTCCCACTTTAGGAAATGGTCACTTTCTTTCTTGTAAAATTGTGGTCCTCTTGCATTCAATAATTTGTATACTTCCTTATTGTCAATTATTTTATTCTATTGTTACTATTACTGTGTTTCAGTGGAGCCTCTCCTTGACGAGTCCAGTCTCGGTTTTCTTACATTATATAACCTTGATGCATGTCAGGGTGAGCCTTAACTGACTAGAGTGAGGCATTGTCTTTGTGTTGTGCTGTTTTGCGTTGTGTTGTCCTGTGTTGTAACGTGTACATCCATTTGCTTTATTGATATGATATTATTGTAAATATGTTATGTCGTTGAGTTTTGTTTTCAATAAAAACAAAGATTAAAACAAAACTAATTATTACTAACTATCATATGAGGGGTCCACAATTGTACAAGCATGGCTTTTTACTGGACCCCTCTGTCTAATATGTATTCCTTAACTGTTGTAAATTATTATAATTGATTTGTAATATTTCGTTGGAAACAAAAATGAAATTGAATTGAATTGAATTATGATATCAGAGGGGTCCATTGCAGCCTATTCATTGCAGAAATAGTTTAGAAAATATTTGAACAAATATCTTTTATTTGCACACTCCATCTTAATTTTTTTTTATCAATGAAGACACCCAAGAAATTTGTATTTATTACCCCCTGGATTTCATGGTTATTTAAGTTTATTTTGTATTCCTCCTTCATTTATTAATGAGAAGAAGGAACACGAGTGAATAATGTTAATTGAGTATAATATCAATAAACTTATTCCAACATTCATATAAATGACTGATATAAAACGCTTATAATAACGTAACAAAATAAATTTCAAATGTATGTCTTATCCTCAGTCACACCCATGAGACTGACCCCAGCCGACTACAGACGGAACAAAAAAACTTACATTATCCCACAATAGCCAACAACCGGTTGGCGTGCAGTCGCTTTGGTGGTGTGACTGAAGTACTGGCCTGGTGGTATTATGAACTGGAACATACAACAATGAAGGCACTTTTAGAGAGGCAGAGTAAGGGGAAAAAGTGAAAGAAGAATAGAGAGTAAGGATTAAAGTAAGAGAGAGAGAGAGAGAGAGAGGGAGTGGTGTAGAGTGGGGAAAGGAGAGTGAGTGTGATAGAGAGCATACCAATATCAGATAGAAGGTATTGGATTATGTTCATTAAACATTAAACGAATGACTGAGGCCACGTCAAGGCGTCACTTACGCCACCATTCCATTAGCAGATTGAAACATTTTCTCCTTGCACTCCTCGGCATTGTTGCACTTCTGCACGCACCGATGCAATTTTCTTGTTACGTGAACTGTAAAAGGGGGATGTAAGGGGAGACAATTTAATAAACAATACCAAAATGAATTTTCATAACACAATAGATGGTTACATGAGGAGTAATTTTCGGCGTAAGAAAGAAACACTTTTATCAGTGATTACGCCAGCGCTTGGACAAATTCTCTTCCAGTCAAAACAAATTCTAACTCCCGACCGAAATAATGACTTTAAGGCACAAGTGGATTAATCAAAAAAGGTAAAAGGGTTAGAAAAAAAAGATATCAGATTTATATACTTGAAAGTTCTTTGGTTTTGCGGTCTATTGGACAAAATATGGCATTGTAGTCTGAAAGACCTTTAAGAGTCTCAAGACAATTTACCCTGACTTTCCTCCATAATAGGTAAGAAAGCTGAAATTTCAAAGCAACAGTGCTTAATATTACTATTCAAGTAGACAAACAATTTTCATCTTCTAAGAACTCCCAACGTTTAAAAAACACAAAGCAATTACTGTAAGAATACATATCCTTGAACAGCCTGAATAGCGAACTAGCTGAAAGCCCCTCTACCAATTCATGTTAGAGATTTTTAAAATCGGGACAACATTTTTGTCATGCTGGATCGTGAACAGGTGGACTTATAGACTGTTCAGTGGACACTTTTTCGGAGTCCAAAAAAAATCGCAACGAGTCAGCCAGCCGAAAAGGGGGGGGGGGGGGGGGGGGGTGATAAGAGGACATTTTTTTTTTTTTTTTTTTTTTTTGGTCTCGAAATTTGAAAATTTGACATTTTTCTTCGTTGGGGGGGGGGGGGGGGGGTAAGGTCACCTCTTTTAGGTCAGTCATGGGCATTTTTTTTTAATGGTATGTGAATGTCGTGGGTGTAGGTTGGACCTTGCTAGGGACCGGAAAGCTTCAATAGGGATTTTTAGATTTGCACAACGACAACGTGGATTGCTACGAGCGACGTCCTTTTAATGCACTGCCTTGAATGGACGTCACACGTATCAGTCCACGCAAATCTTAACGTCCCTAATGATGAGACAGGACAGCAGATTAAGGTCATTGAATTTTATTATGTGTCGTAAACAAAAAAAACCCAAGGTCAAACAAATGTCAAGCGACTGCTACAACTGGCTGAAAACTCCACAACCCCTCTCCCTACTCGCTACTGCTACGAGCAGAAATGCAGACATCACCTACATGTAGGCCTGGACAAGCTGTAGTCCCAATCTCCCAGCCGAAGGATCTCCAAAACCAAAGTCTTGCCCGACCTTCTACACGTCCGTGCACATGGATGCTCAATTGATGTCTGCCAACAAACCACACCCAAAATAGAGCTACTCGCCCATGCCGCCTACGTACGTATGTACGTTAACATACGGACTTATTCATGCATACAATAAAAAAGGAATGTCACTGCCACTTGACCTAATGTTATTACGCAATCTAGCGTACAACTGAAATAAACACCTGATTCAGCTATGCAGGTCATATTATACTACGAAAAAGGAATTTTTCAAGTGAAAGAACATCAAATATAACCTCGATCCCAACACTTAATTGGAAGCAGAATATAATTTGCCTTAAACTTAAACATCATAAAAAAAAGACTTTCACAAATATACAACTTCCGACATCTTCCCCGCTTGCCACATTGTCTTCCTCGACAATAGATCCTGTATTTACAAAAAAATATCAAATGCATTGACTATTGTAGATGTATTCATATTTTAAACTAATCAACAAACCCTACATTGTATAAAATTTTTGTGTTTGATATTACACTCTCTAAATATCAAAGAAACTGAAAATCTTGTTTCTCCATTATAACTTCACATATCAATACATTAAACTAATCAACAAACCCTACATTGTATAAAATCTTTGTGTTTGATATTATACTCTCTAAATATCAAAGAAACTGAAAACCTTGTTTCTCAATTATAACTTCACATATCAATATGGCCTGAACACGAAGTCACTTCAGAATTTAAATGTACCAAATGTACGCTACAGTGTAAAAAGAAACGTTAGCAAGATTGTATCTGCAATTTCAATATGCACTACAGCTATTTTCTCAGAAAAAAAAATAATAAAAAAGAGATTCCTGACTATTAAAAAGAAACGTCAGTTGCTATTATTCAGTCTCACAATTTCGTTTCTATACTTCTTTCAAACTGGGCTGAAAAATGTTATTTACAAACTGATTATATATATCATCCCCTTCCCCGCTTGTGTTGTAGCTTTATCCCTACAATATCAAGTGGGAAGTCCAGTAATCCCTGAAGTTGGCAATCGAAAAGGGTTTCGATTCACACCTTTATTAGCTCTTACTGAGCGTCGGACAGGAGTTCCTACTTCTAGACCAGAAGTCGTGTCATCCTGTCTTCTCGTAAGATACAGCCAACGAGGGAGGATGTCGTCTTCATCGTTGCTATCATCGTCATCATCGTTGCTATCATCATCATCGACATCATCATCGGCATCGTCATCCTTACTGTCAGCAACATGATCCTCGACTCTTCTCTCTACGTAAGTGTCATCCTCGGGATAAGGGAAAATTTCATCTATCCCTCTGTCCTCCTGACGAGGATCTTTAACTAGTCGACGTCGATTGACCCACTTGGCTTTGCCTCCAGTTATCGGGCGTATCTGGTAGACATCCTTTTCTTTATTCCTTGCAACAATGACACAGGGCCTCTCATAGTACTTGTCTACGAGCTTATGTCTTCCTGTGAAGGCGTCACGATGAAGCAAAACTCTGTCTCCTACTTCTAAGACAGTGACAGACCCTCTCTCTTTTCTCTGTTGTCTCTGTTCTTCCTTTATTGCTACCACTTCTGTCTCTCAGATACTATCTGACGGGCCTTCTCTACCAATCTATGTTGCTCTTGACTGTAGTCATTCAATTTATTTGTAAAACCCTTAAAGACATTTGTAATAAGCGCTATATAAAAACTAAATATTATTATTATTATTATTAAGGTGACTTATTCAGCAAGTGGTCGATGGGAAGTATTGGTGCCCTCCCGAACATCAGGAAATGGGAGTCACTCGTGTTATCCTGTGGGGGGGGGGGGGGGGTTGTGTTATACATATGAACAACATATTGGATCAATTCCGGCCAACGTCTTCTTTCCTTAGGGTCTAAGGATCGCAACAAACAACACAACATTTTGTTGAAGCGTTCGCATTGCTCGTTTCCAGATGGAAGATATGCTGTGGTACGAGACATTCTGATGCCATACAACTTACACAGGTCTAATACCAAAACACTTTCAAAACAGCGGCCGTGATCCGAATGGATCCTCATGGTATTCCATAATGCGAAATCCAGTAGTCACGCACTACCTTAGCCACTGTTTCTGAAGATTGGTTCAGACATGAACAGCTTGCGAGTACTTGCTAAAAACATCTGTTAGCACTAGAACATCCTCATACCTTCTGTGTCCTTTGTCTAACTTCACAAAATCGACAGCTAGTACTTTTTGAGGCTGAAAAGCCATCAAATGTCTCTGGGGTGGGCGCACTGTTGGAGTAGGCGGCTTCGAAGTGACACATCGAAAGCACCTCTTCACGTAGTCCTTTACATGTTGAGTCATGCCTGGCCAATAACACCTTTCTTTCAGTAGATTGAGTGTCCTCTTGACCCCCTGATGGCCACTGGTCACGAGTTAGGCTCAACACTGTTTCCTTCAATATCCGTGGTAGAAGCAGTTGTCGACTTCTCCCATAAAAGGGATCATCAATCTCCCGATACAGCACACCTGGAAATTCAGTGTAATTTTTCCATTCTTTCAACCAACTTCGCAAACTGACATTGTCCATTTCCAGTTCTTGACCACGTTTCCATCTCTCCTTCCAAAGACGCCTCACTTCTCCCAGTACATCAACATTTTCTTGCATCTTTGCCAACTCCTCGTAGCTGTATGGTGGGAGTACATTGACAACAGGTCGTCCATCTCCATTGTCATGCTTGAGTATTGAGTCTTGCAGGACATCACATGGCAGCAAACTAGTAGAAACGGTAACTTCATTTACCATGGCAGTGATCTCCTCATCTGACATGTCTACCACTCTACTCAGGGCGTCTGCACATCTATTTGATCGACCTGGGCGGTACTTCACGTCAAAATCAAATGCATCAAGCTGGGCCACCCATCTAGTTTCTGTCGCTCTAACTTCGCACTTTTGAGGTGCACTAATGGGTTGTGATCAGTAAGCACCTCACAATGGCGACCTTGGATATATGGGCCAAACTTATCTACCACTGCCCACTTCGGAGCTAACAGTTCTATCTTGAAACTGGAAAAGTCAGGGTAGTTTCTTTCCCCGCCTCGAAGAGTCCCACTGGCATACGCGACTTGGTGAAGTGTTCCAACATCATCCCTCTGGGATAGGCATGCTCCCAATCCTTTACCGAAGCGTCTATCTCCAAGGTGAAGTCCTTATCGAAACATGGATAGGCTAAGACCGGGGCTCTGATCAGTGACTCCTTCAAGGCCTTGAAAGAGGTCTCTTGCTCGTCGTTCCACTCATATGATGACTTCTTGGTATGCTTCTTCTTAGCAGAGACCTTGTGTAGTGGTCCGGCTATACGGGCAAACTCAGATATGAACCTTCTGTAATACGAAGCCAGTCCTAAGAAAGAGCTTACTTCCCGTCCATTCTTTGGAGTAGGCCACTCCATGATCCTCTTTACCTTCTCTTCATCGACAGCTATACCATCCCTTGATACCACATGTCCAAGGTATGAGACTTTCTCCTTCAGAAAGAAACACTTCTTCCCCTTCAGTCTCAATCCATTCTCCTGAAGTCTTGTCATACCTTTATTCAGCCTCTTCAGGTGCTCGTCAAGGGTCGAAGAAAAGATTAGGATATCATCTAGATAAAGGACGACTTCAGTCAAATTCATATCTCCTAGAATGAATTCCATGGTCCTCTGAAAGGTACCAGGGCTATTGCACAATCCCTGTGGCATACGTAGTAATTCGTATAAGCCCCACGGTACTCTAAATGCTGTCTTCTCAACAGACTCCCGGTCCATAACTATTTGGAAATACCCATGAGCAAGATCAAGCGAAGTGAAATAATGTGCACCACTCAAGACTTCCAATGTATCCTCTATTCTTGGCAAAGGGAAAGAGTCTTTGATCGTCCTTGCATTTAATAGTCGATAGTCTATACAAAGCCGCGGAGATCCGTCTTTCTTCCTCACAACCACAATAGCACTTGCCTTTGGGCTCTTTGGCTGTTGAATAATTCCTTTGTCCAACATCTCTTGTAGCATCTTCTTGATTTCACTCGCCTGATCAGGATGGAGTCTCCTATAGGGAAGTTTAATTGGTGGGCCATCAGATAGATGTATCTCATGTGCAACTATGCTACACTCTCCCAGGTCAAAAGGTCCTGCAGAAAATACTCCAGAGTGCTTCGTCAGGAGTTCAGATACTTTCTGCTTCTCATCTAGTGACAATCCATCCAACTGAACACCAAGAGGAAGTCCGAGGTTATCAACTTGTGAATCTACTCTGTCTTTATCATCCTTGTCATATGGCTCATCCACTACATCACACAAAGAGACACGTACTCGATCCTCTTCCATACCTAGCTGAATTTCCTGCTTCCTCTGGATGGCTCTTGCTTCAGCTACTTGAGTCATAGGTGGCAGCCATACTTCTTCATTTGATCGATTAGCCAGCAACAAATCGATAAATCTCCCATGGACTTGCTGGCATCCTTCAGCACTTGAGTTGGATTACTTCTCCCTATGGAGTCTTGGACCAGTACCTCTATATCCAACGCTTCCTTCCTGAACTCACAAGTGACTCTACTCACTGTAAAAGGTGGCAGCACTTCAGCCTGACCAGTATGAACTGCAACTACTTCGCTCTTGTCACGTTTTCTAGAAATCTGTAGGATCCTCAGTACACTCAGAGAAGGGTACTTTTCAATCAACTGTTCCTTATTCATCCGATCCAGGATATTACATCCACAAGTACAGGGCCCGGACGTTGAGCACCATTACCTCTATTTTTGGCAACCAGGAAACTACCAAGTACTGTCTGTCCTTCCAATTCAATTGGCACTTCAGCATAACCTTCAATAGGTAGTTGGACCCCTCCAATACCTGCTACATTCAAGAAAAACCCTGGCATCTGTCTGGGGTTCCCTAACTTCTCCTCAAGCTGGCCATCGTAAATAG
>JAVYIG010013495.1:0-12500 GCA_035222895.1 Strongylocentrotus droebachiensis
AGTCGGAAATATGCGCATAACTCAAAACACAAAATTTATCATAATTTGCATTTTATGTTATCTACATGTAGCTTGATATCATTGAAATAGCAAATACAATGTTTGACAATAGATGGCGACCTTCCTCCCACACTGCGCAGGTCAGCACATGGCCAATACTGCCCTCTATAGCCGAATACTACAATGGTAGAAGCAAGAATTCTATCTAGTTATCAACCGCTCAATCAATTATAACAACAAGACAGAGAACCTCAGTATATTACCATTATATAGGCATTTGAACTTGCATACATTTAATGTCAAGGTGACAGTATGGGTAAAATCATTGCAATTCTATCTACCGGTAGTTATAAACCACTCAATCAAATGATTCACATATATATGCTGCATAGCAATTGTATATTACATATATAGCAACAAGACAGTGTACTTCAATATATGTTATATAGTCATTTGAATTTGAAGACACTTAATATCAAGGTGATAGTATTGTTAAAAGGGTTGAACCCTAAACCAAAAAAATAGTAATATTCTATTTGTGAGGAATGCATATCACATTTTGATAAAACATCCATTCTATATGCACTTCCACAGAGTTTGGGAAATGATCACCTCCAGCAAATGTTATCAGCGCACACAGAGTTTAAAGCCACACTGTACTACTTGTAACTACTTGCTCCCTCTAGAAAACAATGCCTAATCGGTGACCATTGGTCCCCCATGATCCTCTTTTTCTTAGGTTAATTGAGAACTGAGTTGATGAGATAACCACAGGTCTGTCCAGTGACCTTGCAGGGTGGTCTAATACCTTCTATAAACTAGTACAAATGGGCTTTAGAGGCATAATCTAATCAGGTAACCCGCTTCCTAGTACACCTGGGGTGGGTGTGGCAACTGTAGAATAATGACTTGCCAATGGATATCTGTGAAGTGGAGGGATCTGATAATCTGGTAATCTATTCACTAGACAAGAACTTTCATGATGTGGTCTTACGGTATGTTTACTTCAACCTGGTGTTTGATTTTTATGATTTATCCATGCCATTCAAACAGCTTTAGTGCAGGTCTTGCTGCACACTATACAGTTACTTATTTCCAGAAGGTTTTTGTCAGATCTTCCAGATATTGCTTCTGTTTACTGGCTCCTAGGAGAGGTTGGGTATATCTATGCAATAAAAACAGCCTTGGTTAAGCTTGGTTCAGTTCTGATTGCAGGAGTTCCCTTAGTTATTCCTCTAGGTTTCCTACAATCTTGATGATGTAGCCTTTACTTCACTGGCACCCGGTGGTTTGCTCAATACTTGCAATGTGAAATTAACCAGTAGCTGATTTCCGTAGTCTTCATGCTGACTAGCTGTTGTTCTAGTCGTGCCTGACTATGGTTAATCAATGCGATTTAAACAGTACAGCTTATACTGCAGGAAATAAGCTACTTTCGAGAAGCTGGTTTCCCAGATCTTGAGAATGTGGCCTTTGCTAGATTTGGTTAAAGCCCCATAGCGACTTGCGCCCTCTATATAGCAAACAATGCCTAATCGTTGCCTGTTGGTCCCCCATAATCCTATTTTTCTTATGTTAATTGAGAGCTGATTTGATGATAACCACTTGTCAGTGACCTTGCAGGGGGGTCTAAACCCCCTAACCAAACTAGTACAGATAGGCTTTAAATAATGTAATCTGAATTAAGCTACTTCCCAGAAGGTTTCCCAGATCTTGAGGATGTGGCCTTTGCTTTAGCAGCACTTGATGATCCTGATCTTGTCTGTGGCAAGGCTTGTCTACGAGCAGGAGGTTTGATGTTAGGGGCACCTCTTGCTCTCATCCGATCTTCTTTTAGCTGGGCATAACCACAAGAAAAAGAAAATGGAAATAACTATAAGAAGAATTCTGGTATAAAACTGTAGCATCAAGAACATTTGTGACATAAAACTTTCATGATATGTTCTTTATCATGGCTTTGCGCACAAGAAACTTTCTGAATTGCAAAAAAAAAGAGTTGAAAATCAATACTTTTGCCAATCGGTACCAAACACAAAATTGAAAATTTCTTGCACACAAAATAGTATGGTTTTACAGTACTTGATATTTGTAAAAGGAAACATAGGCATGGTGGGTGAGAATTTTACAAGAGCTACCACATGGTGTCTACCAGAAGCTTTCGTTCGAAATTAGCTTCTTTGCGCTGTTTTGTAGCTGTTCATGATGCTAAATTTTGCCCACTTTGCTATGGGTCAAGAAAACATTACAAAATATCATACATATTGGATGTGCCCATCAGTATTTGGCTCACAGTTTGAAGGAGAATGCAACCCAACAGGTCGCGATTTTATCTGATTTCTAGTACTCACCCTTTGCTGGTATCTTTTCTCATAGTATTCCATATCGGCATCGGTGCCTGTTAGCTTGAAGTTAGCCATGTCATCGGTCAGCTGGGCCACTTCTTGACCATTCCTGCCTTCCAGCTGGTTGAGGGTCGGTGCATGCATGCGTAGGAATGGATGATCGCTTGCTCCTATTGCTTGGTTCAAGAAGGCTTCATCCGGCGTACCTTAAGGGGGAGGAAGTGATTTGCTTTTTAATTTATTAGCTTACTAGTGTATTACAGTAATTAACTTTAATGATTCCCAGGAAGTGGAGAATGTGCACTATTTGGTGCATATTCCAGTGACTGGGGTAATAACAATACTGTCAACAATTTGGTCAGTTAATGATAAAGGGCTTATAAGAAATAGTCAGGTATACTTCTTCTTATCATTAAAGGTATTAAATTTATTTAATCATTTTGACAGTATACAGGAAACATCATAACACTACTGTATGTTTATCTATCATAGATTTTTTAGCTTGCCGAACCCCGGCCGTTAGGGAACAGTTAGCCACCCTTTTCCACTTTCATCTCGCTCCCATGTACCAATTGGTAAGGGAACTACAAACAATTTTTGATAGAATATCAAATCCCCCCACCTCTTTTCCACACTTACAACTGCATAGAGAGCATAGAAGATTCAAGCAATGTTTACCTATGGGTATGGAGTTGTCTAGCTAGTTTATTTAAGAACTTCAGTTGATTTCTACCCCTTGGCTAGGGACCTGCAAATATCTTAATTCATTCACTGCACCCTAGCTCAGCTGAACAGGGAATATACATGTAGGGACGCCACCCCCCCCCCCCCCCCGCCACACACCCAACATAGTACTAGGTACAGTTACCCACCTCTTCCACTATCTCTCCCCCCCCCCCCAAGGGAACATTTATCTACCTATCCCAATATCATCCAGCCTTATGTACCCTTCTGTTAAGGAGCTGAACACCTTAAATCCCACCACAGCTTCATAAGAACATTAATAACATTGGTTATTTCACACCGACTATTATTGAAACTGCATGGTCTAGCCCCCCCCCCCCCCCACACCCTCCCTTGCCCAACCTTAATTACCGGCAAAGCTACCCACCTAGTCCGCTGTCATCCAGCCTCATGTAGCCCTCTGCTAGGGAGCTAAACCCCGTCAGTCCCCCCATGGCTGCATAGGGAACATCATGGCCCACAGGATGACCCCTGGCCTGTCGTTCATCCTTGGTCTCTACGATGGTCTCGTGTGCGTAGGTTGGCTGGGAGCAGCTGCAGGTGTAGGAACTCTTGAAAGCTACACATTGGCATCCAGCTGAAGCAAAAGTGGTAACAGAATAGAAGGGCTCAGTAAGGCAATATTAAAGCCCCATTGCACTACGGTACTTATAGCTACTTGCGCCCTCTATATAGCAAACAATGCCTAATCAGTGATCATTGGTCCCCCAAAATCCCCTTTTTCTTAAGTTAATTGAGAGCTGATTTTAAGAGATAACCACCTGTCAGTGACCTTGCAGGGAGGTCTAATCCCTCCTGGCCAAACTAGTGCAGAGGGGCTTTAATTAGAGGAGGCGAAACAAAGAGATTTAGGCAGGCCTCTGTAACTGGTTTTTATAATTTTCATGTCACCAATATACTAGCAATTGATAAAAGGTATTCTCAACAAATAACAACATATTTAGCAAAGGCAGGGTTTGGCACAGGCTGCTAGAGCAATTTCCGACATGAAATGAATTTCTCACCCAGTCGTTAACCAAACATCATACATAACCATAACCTCAGGCCTTGCATGTACATCCCACATTTTGGATGACATAAATCTTGGAGCAAATGTCACCAAATAAATTGTCTGATAGCCCACCAAACTTACATTTACGGCACCCATGGTGTTGGTCTTCAGTATGATCATCGGAATAATGCTTACACCGGCATCTGATTGGCTGGCTGCCGTTCTGCGGCACGTAGTTGTAGGAGACGCACTTGCAACCTTTGACCCGGCACGGCAGCATGATAGGGCGCTCTGTCGGGATCTTCTCAAAATCTGTCTTGTGTTGCTTGTACCTGAAGGACAGAATACGAAGCAAGATATCATATTAAAGACATAAAGAGGATGGAGAACAACAGTTATATGTACAAATTGGCTTTTATTTTTAATTTGTTAAATTTCATTCATATTGGTTCATTTAATATAGTCTATAATTTTGTTTAAACTAAGTAAGGGTGGAAAATAAGAACAATAGGTACCAATTTGAGGAGAAGATGCTGATTTGATTTGATCTCAAGAAAAATGAACTTGTTATAAGACAAACTACCTATGTTGACAGAAGCACTTTGTTTCTGGACCGATCATCTTGCAGTCCATCCCAGTAGGAGACGTCCAGCTCACAAACAAACGGTTCTTCATACGTGTCGGGACCACCTTCTTCTTGTACGCCTCATACTGCTCCGGTGTGAACAAGGTCCCGCCATCATCTTCACCAACAATCCTGTTATTGTGAATTTATGTTTTAAAATTTAATGAAATCAATGACTATACAGTCTATAATATAGTCAATCTAGACTAATCAGTCTCGAAATGACAGACGTTGATGTCCAAGTTGATAAGATAAAAGCACCTAAAATAAAATAGACTGCACAATTCAGGAGAAGAATGATGAGTGGACCATAGGCCTTTAGAAGCTACTAAAATTCTTCTACAATTTAGTGTTTTACTTTCAGGGAAATTTCCTTCACCTTGGTTTTATATTTTCTGGAGTATTACTAATACTAGTAAATAGTAATACTAGATTCTATTAATAGACTCTAGTCCAGACTCTACTACTTATTCGCGGTATTCCGATTGCATTTGTGCAAGCGCGTAGCTAGAATTTTATTTTAGGGGGGGCGGTAGTGAGCACCCAAAGCATGCGAATCACTTAAGTTAAAGAGCACGTGAAAGCGCGCTCCCTAACGTGGAAGCTTTGAAAGAAGACGATTCGTTGTACCTTTCTTGACTCATAATACTTGTCTGAATTCAGTCCCCCCTCCCCCCCACCTCCTGCGCATAGCGCGGAAGCTTTGACGTATTATTAGACAAAGAAAACGATTTGTTGTACCTTTTTTGACTCTTTAAAGCCCAAGTCCACTCCAAAAATAACTTACTTTCAATAGAACCAGAGAAATCAGACAAACCAATAAAAAAAAGTTTGAGCAAAATCGGATAACTAATAAGAAAGTTATGAATTTTTAATGACATGAAAAACTTTGAAAATCACTACACAAATTGGCAACTCACTCATGAGTCTATGACGTATGGTCCTCACTATCCACTTATTATTTTCTTTATATTGATAATATAAATTTCCTATTTTCACCCTAAAAATCTTATTTCTTCACACCAGTATCCAAGTTAGATTTTTAGTAATATGTTTTTGTGTGGATGCACAAATAAAAAGTAATTTTTGTCTAGTTAAATCATGAAAAATTGAATTTTGATAAACTATTTATATAAAAATCAATAATTATGAATATACAATATTCAGAAAATAGTATCAATTTTTCAAAATTCATAAAAGTTTTTGGGAAATGTCATGCACGCAATATGATACAAATCATATAACCTGGGCAAAGGCATGGGGAAATCTAGTTTTGGGGGATAAAAAGGGAAATTAATGGGATTAAACTATATAAAGCAATTGATAAGTTGTGAGGACATGACGTCACAAACTGATAACCATCTTGGCAATTTGTGTTGTGAATCTCATTGTTTCATAGTTTTACATACTTTTTCAAAAATTCATAACTTTCTTATTAGTTATTCGATTTTGCTCAAACTTTTTTTGATTGGTTTGTCTGATTTTTCTGCTTTTATTGAAAGTAAATTATTTTTCGAGTGGACTTGTCCTTTAATTCTTATCTGTATTAATTCAGTCCCCCTCCCGTGCGGAAGCTTTGACGTTTCATTAAATTATTAGAGAAAGAAGACAATTTGTTGTACCGTTCTCGACTTCTTTTCCCTTTTTCTTCCTACGTCCTCTTACTTTTTTTCTTCTCTTTCTATATTTTTTTTTTTTTGGCCGGCATTTTTTTGGGGGGCGACTGCCCCCACCGCCTCCCCTTGCTACGCGCCTGCATTTGTGCTCTCTGTAGGATGAAATACATTAAGTCGATCTAGACTAGTTCTTGTGTATAACACCTAGAATCTAACTAATAGTGACATAGATCTAGAGGTCTATATTGTTTGTGTACAAAACTGCAATTTTTTCCTTGTGTGCACATTAACATGCCTGGGGTTGAAGCGAAAATTCATCAAAAATGTGTTGATCTTGTAGTGCCGGAGCGGAGATGTTTACTTACTGGGCCTAAATCTTAACTACGCAATATAAACGACTATAATACGGTTTTATCCTACCATAGGCTGTATACTAATACAGCTTGAAGTCTGTCTTGAAGCACTCGTCGTGTCGCCGGTGGAGCTCCACATACGTCGCTAGTAGACCGAAGAGACAGAAGAGACGAGCAAACAACAGTGTATGTACTTGTCGCGTGCAATCTCAGGTTCAATCTGATGTTCCCAGTAATAAACACGCCCGCGGAAACTACCGCGGGTGTCGCCTAATGCGGGACTTACGCGCATATGCCGCCAGAGCCGTAGTGGCTAAGGCTGAACCACTACATTATTCCCCACTTAATGAGTTTAAAGCCCAACTTAAACTAAACTAAAACTAACTTAAAACTACTCCCGTACCGCAGTGCGGGGTCACGCCGTTCCCGCTGGCGGATGGGTCAAGGACCCTCCCTGCCAGCACCGGTGAAGTCTTGGCCTTTCCAGAGGGCGGGCGCCTTTATCATACCTAAAAATATACTGTATTCCAAAATTTGGTACCGGAAATATGATGAAAAATACATGTGTATAGAGACCCAATCCCATAGCCATAATAGTGCATGAAATATACGACTATATAATATAACTAGTCAATCCCATAGCCATAATGATGCATAAAATATACAACTATATAATATAACTAGTCAATCCCATAACCATAATGGTTTCCATTCTGGTTACAAACAGAAATATACCAGTTAACCCTTACCGTGCCGGTGTCACGTGTAAATGACAAAGAATAGCAGTCCTGGCACGGGCGTAAGGGATTAACCGGGGCATTACAGTCATAAAGAAACAGAAATATACCAGTTAACCCTTACCGTGCCGGTTATACATAATGACAAATTGCAAAACGTCTTGGCACGGGCATAAGGGATTAACCGGGGCATTACATTAAATCCCCAAGGTGACCGAGCATGAGAGTGAGTGATCAACATAAACGATGAATGGCAATAAGTGTGCAGAAAAGGGGAAGAGCCCAATGGCTCCCCATTCCCCAAGTGCAGTTTGGATGGTACAATGTCCAGAAACTGGGCAGTCCCACATGAGAGCCAAACGGCTCCCTACAGGTAGTCCAAACGGTGCATATAAGAAGTATTTAGAATGACAAAAGCAGATCACTGAAATCAGATGGAAAATGATATAGAAGGTGAAAACACTTCAACAAAATAAGATTACATTCTCTGGGCCACTCGGCCCCCGGGGGCACAATAGCCACTGCCGGCAAGTTCCTGATATCATTCAGGGCACCCAGGCCCACAACACCATCAAGCAAATCCAAAAGGCTCTTGTTGATCCAGAGGAACTACTCCCCCAAAACATAATCATATTCTGTAAACAAAAGTGAACTAAAATATATATAACAAACATGTTCTTTCCCCCGATCAAACATGATCCGAGGAATCCAAAATGGAACCGGCACCATGTCCTTGCGGACGAGCCGTTGTGAATGGCTTTGATAGTGAACCATAATATATATTTAAGACAAATATGTTATTTCCCCCGATCAAACACGATCCAAGGAATCCAAAATGGGAGCCTGTGGGTGGGCTGGAAAAGGGAAAGGTCCTTACTCTGGAGCCCTGGACTCCCAACAACCCTACATCTTACCCGCTTCCCACTAGAAGGGGGCACCACGGCCGTCCTAGCGACACAAACTCCCTGGATACAGGCTGCCCTGGAATCCGTTCCATAGTACATATGTACCTCCTCCCCCCCGACAATAACATTAACTACCTGGACAAAGGGACCGACCGAAGAGTCAGGCGGGTCACTAACATTATTTACCTTGACAAAGGGACCGACCGAAGAGTCAGGCGGGTCACTAACATTATTTACCTTGACAAAGGGACCGACCGAAGAGTCAGGCGGGTCACTAACATTATTTACTTTGTCCAAGGGACCGACCGAAGAGTCAGGCGGGTCACTAACATTATTTACACTAGTATTCACTGATTGTAGGCCTCTTGGTTTCCAGATCGGAGATCGGCCTCGCTCTCCGACCCCTCCAGGTTTTCCGGAACTTCAGCCACGGGAGATAGAGAGCAGGCATGGGACAGCATAGAAACCTCCAAAGACTTAACAGTCTTCAAGACTTCCGCCAACATACTATCCATGTTGTCCATGCGTGTCCTCAAACTGGAGAGTTCTTTCTTCACTCCACTCATGTCCACCTTCAGACTGCCTATGTCCTTCCCTTGAACCTCAAGAAGGGTGCTGACATTCCCCCGGTCCGCCGCCGGAGCCGGACGGGGAACATCTCGACCTGTGGAAACTGTTGGGGAACGATAGGGTTGCCTATGCCGATAAATTCCCGGCTCCTCAACTGTATCATAACTGTCCTTCCCCCGGTCCTCCACAGGAGCCGGACGGGGAACATCTCGACCTGTGGAAACTGTTGGGGAACGATAGGGTTGCCTATACCGATAAATTCCCGGCTCCTCAACTGTATCATAACTGTCTGCCTCCTGATTGTACAGGCAAGTCTGCTGCACCTGCTGCCGAGGAGCTGGATATAAACGGCGGGGCTCGCTCCCGTACACAACACGCTGAGTGTGTTGTGCCCACCTGATGGCCTCCAGGGCCTCTTCAACGGACTTCGGGCGTTTATTCAGAGCGGTCAAACCCGCCGCCTTATCCGTACAACCCTGGCATAGCTGCAATACCATCTGAGTGCCGTCACCCCTTTGGTCAGACCCAAAAGCTTCACAAAACAAAGCCTGGAGCCGGTCGGACCACCCAAGGAGGGACTCCTCCGGGAGTTGGCGAGCCGTCCGAAACTCGGCTATGGCCTCCTCCGGAAATCGGGTAGCCCCAAACCGACGCCCCATCGCTGTCAACATCGGGTAATACGACTCAGTGCCCATATCCCGAAGATTGGAAAAACAATCCAACGCAGACCCTTCCAGACACCAGCCTAGAGCATCCAAACACTCCCTCGGACTCCACTGGCACGACGCAGCATAGCTTGTAAATTTCCTGAGAAAGGAATGCCAACTAGTCCTCCCATCGAAACTAAGCGACCTTGGCAGACGAGGGGGCCAATCTCGGCGCCCCTGCGGCCAGTAATCCCCCTGCCCCCCTGGTGGGGATTCCCTAGTAGAGGGAGATACATAACTATCACGTGGGGGCACCCCGGAATACGGACCAGAATTGGTAGGAGGGGATTCCCTAGAAGAAGGATATACATAACTATCACGTGGGGGGACCCCGGAAAACGGACCAGAATTGGTAGGAGGGGGTTCCCTAGAAGGAGGATATACATAACTATCACGTGGGGGACCGGAAAACGGACCAGAATTGGTAGGAGGAGATCCCCTAGAAGGGGGATAACCATAATTACTCTGTGGGGGTTCCCTGGAAGGTAGAGTCCTATCTTCCCTAAGCCAGTAGTCGGCGGAAGGCTCGGCTGGGGAGGGCTCGGCCGGTTGCGGCGAGCTCCTAACTTGTGATTCAGCCGCCGACCCGGCTATAGGCCCAGCTGGGCCTCCACCCGAAGGCGGGGGGTACACTGTATGTTTATAGGGAACAGGATCCGGAATTGGGGCTCGGGACTCGGGACTCGGGACCGACTGGGTTTGCTCAGTCTGGGTTAGCTCAGTCCCCACCCCCTCCCCCTGTGCCTGCTCAGCCCGATCCGCCTTCCTATAAGGCTCAAAATCAAATAGATGCAACAGGTCCTTAGCTTCATGGAGACGAGGACACTGCAAAAATAACTCCTCCGTTAAGCTCCCACACTGCTCCCTCCACGTCAGAATCTTGTGGGACTTAGTTCTATCCACAACGGCCAGTAAGGCCTCTTCAGTCCCATAATTCACCTTAACCTTCTCTGTGGCCATAACCAGCTGTAAACCAGCAACGATTATATAACCAAATGAAGAAAGAAAAACAACATTCAATACCCAACAATCCCTCCTTCTTGCTTACTTACTAACGTACGTAGTTCCTTCAAGGAAAATACTTCTTGCTTACTTACTTAGTTTCTTAAAGGAAAATACTTGCTTACTTACTTAGTTTCTTACAGGAAAGACCTATTGCCTACTTAATAACTTACTTAGTTTCTTTCATAATCTTACTTAGTTTCTTACTAAAAAATTCCTACTTAAACAACCCGATACCCATAGTATACCTCAACGAAAAACACCGTGGAATTATCTCCACGGTAATAATACTTCGGCGAGAGGGTTGAAACTAATTTAATGACTCCTACTCACTACTACTACTCTACTCCTACTTAAACAACCCTATACCCATAGTATACCTCACCGAAAAACACCGTGGAATTATCTCCACGGTAATAATACTTCGGCGAGAGGGCTGAAACTAGTCTAATTAGAGCCTACTAAGTTCTACTTAAACGACCCTATACCTCACCGAAAAAGAACACCGTGGAATTATCTCCACAGTATAAAACTCTGGCGAGAGGATCACAACTACAAAAAACGGCTGTACAACCAGTCTAATGAGTAGAAAAAAATGGGCAAATTTAAGTACAAAAAAATGACCGAAACCGATGCCAAAAATCGAAATACGGCCGGAAAAATACCAACGAGTCCCTAAAAAACTATCCTACAACCCCAAGCAGACAAGAAATGAAAAACTAAGAGCTTATAAGGCTCTACGAAAAAAGTACCAAAAATAAAAAAATCCTTCAACACACAAGTGAACGTATTCAAGATGGCGGCACGGACATGTGTGCGACCACAAAAAATTATCCCCAAAACACGGAAATGAGTACCCAAAAATCGGAATACAGCACTGAAAATACCCTACGAGTCCCTAAACTACTAATCTACAGCAATAACCAACTACAAACGGGGAATAAACAAGCTTACAAGGCCCCACGAATTAATTTACCAAAATTGAAAATCCCTTAAGTACACGAGTGAATGAAAACAAGATGGCGTCACCCACACGTGTGCTACAAAAAAAATATCTCGCGCAAGTCCGAAAAGAACGATCACGCCATTGTAGTGCCGGAGCGGAGATGTTTACTTACTGGGCCTAAATCTTAACTACGCAATATAAACGACTATAATACGGTTTTATCCTACCATAGGCTGTATACTAATACAGCTTGAAGTCTGTCTTGAAGCACTCGTCGTGTCGCCGGTGGAGCTCCACATACGTCGCTAGTAGACCGAAGAGACAGAAGAGACGAGCAAACAACAGTGTATGTACTTGTCGCGTGCAATCTCAGGTTCAATCTGATGTTCCCAGTAATAAACACGCCCGCGGAAACTACCGCGGGTGTCGCCTAATGCGGGACTTACGCGCATATGCCGCCAGAGCCGTAGTGGCTAAGGCTGAACCACTACAATCTTTCAAATTCGATGAACATCAGCATGATCAATACATATACGGTATGGCTTAAGCCTAAAACCTGAGTCCCCGGCTAACCCCTGACCTCATCAATCAATGTGCGCTCGTATAGATCTAACTGTTAGTGTTAGCTCTAGTTTCTTCTTCAGTTCTTGATTGGATATCTTCTTCTTCTTATGGATAATCTGCCTCCTTTAAAGCTGAAGATTCTTGCAGATGTGTATAGGTCTACTGGGTTAAAAATTAAACTAGTTACATTACATTAGTTTACAGTAGACTTCTAGGTCTAAAGATCTACGTACTAGGCCTACCCAACTCCAGCTCCATGGAGCTCCGACGCCGATGCCGAAGGCGTCGCGTCGGACGCCTTCGGCATCGGGGTCGCGCGTCGGAGCTCCAGCCTAAACCAGACTGTGTTACACAGCTGAGAAAAAGAAAAGAGTTTTACCGTTTGTACTCCAGGTACT
>JAVYIG010013495.1:17500-46976 GCA_035222895.1 Strongylocentrotus droebachiensis
TACACATGATGCATAGCTGTGAGTCCGATTTTATTGAAAAATTACACAAAATAGAAAACCTTGATGACCAATATTTTGGTTACATTTCCTTCGTTTTTTTTTCATTAAGAGTAAAATTGTTCATAAACTTCCACGCTGCTTTTTAGATGAATACACATATTGAGAAAATAAAAGGAAACATATCACAATTCAAATCTAATAAACAACAACATTATTAAAAATATTACTTTAACACGAATCTTAAGTAACAGCCTATTAAACCATCAAAATTCTAGCAATTACATAATAAAAATACACAAGTAATTTGATTATAGTAAACGATTCAACATTTTAGTCTATAAATCTTTTTAGCACCTTGTAGCTTTATTATTTTGTACAGTGTATAGTTACAAATGGACCACACTTTTTTAATGTTTCTTTTTGTGTTAAAATTTCAAAGGATGAATGTGCAAATACTCTTATATTTTCCTCTATTAGAAACAAATACCCTAAACAAAAGCTTGTGTCTCAATCTCAAAGGCTGAGTATCTACAACATATTTTTCTCTTTCTTCATGAAAATATTTGAGCAGCTTCGCTATTATGGTCCTCAGAACATCAAGAAAAGAGTATATCTAAATACCAACAAAAAAGGGAAAATACATGTGAACAAAAACAACGAAAACTACCTTAGAAATACACAAAATAAAAAGGCTGAAGTCTAAGCTTATCGATATGATTTACATTCTCTTGGGCGAATCCCCAATGAGTCACATAATTATACACTCATTTGAGAAAAGGCATGTTTCTTCACACATAATATTTCTACAAAAAGATTCGTCAACCAATTCCTTACGTCATTGGAAGTTTGTTCTTTCAATTGAAATGCTGATTTTAGAATAGAATCTCAATAGGCATGAGCAGTTGATACATTATTCTCCTCCTCATCCTAGTACAATTTTTGAAACGATCCTTTTTTGTGTTTGTATTTTAATGTGTCAAGCAGTAATATTACAAGATTGCAATTCATCAATGAAAAGAGGCGGTCGGGAACTCAGACTCGTGTTACCTCTTCTGAATTTTTCGTAATGCAAGAATAAAGGAAACTGTAACAACAAAGCTCCTGTCGAACTGTGCTTTGAAACCACTAAAACTAACTACGTACGTCGGAACCTCTAAATAAAATACCTCCATGCACGGAATCATACAAACCAATGAGAATGTGTAGCTGGCTTTTTACAAAACGCTTTTGTTTCTTCCTTGGTTTTCTATACAGCGACTGATGAATATTTGTGTCTCTATAAAATGATGTGACCCTAAATGAGGACAGAATAAAAATAACGCAAGAACAAAATGATTAACGAGAATAACAAAGAATGACACACGATAGGTCCACATATAATTCCATATTCCTCATGGGATTTTTTTTTCTTGTTCATGAGATCAAATATATATATATTTTAACTAGAACAGCGACCCCTTTTCTACTTTTTGATATTGTGACGTCAGAGCGTGATAACTTTTATTACCCCCCTTGCGTGGTAAGAACTGCTTTAGGAGTGGTGAGCCGATGATGATAATGGTGAGGAAGATGGTGATTATTATCAATTCAATCATTGTTATTATCATTATCATCGTTAGTATTATTGTAAAGCCATGAAGAATAAAATGGAGATGACTCTTTTCCAAACTCACCCTGTTAATCGCAAACAGTTTCCCTTTCTTCCTTTCTTTACGCGCCACCTACCTACGCAGGAACACTTCCCTCAACGACGCGTTCTTCCTCAGGAGAGGAGTACTCGAAGTCTGTCATGGTATTTGTGTCCCCATCCCCTGCGCCGTCTGCGTCGGGGTTGAGGTCATCGTACCAGGCGGGGATGGGACCAAGGCCGGACCAGATTTCATCCGCACCGTAGATTATAGGCTGGTATGGCTCTTTGGTGGTTGCGGGAGGCTGGGTTGGGGGCACGAACACCTCGCATTCAGCGCCGGCATCTGAAAAAAAAGACACGCGAATATTAGAAAACAAACAAAACGAAACAGGGATTTTGAAAAGGAAACATTTCAATTTGCATGAAGAGAAAAGTTGAACGAAAGAATACTAGAATACGATCGCAACTATCTTAATTCAGTAAATCATCACCGTTTGAAATGTGCTAACATTACAATGACAAAATTATCTGAATACGATTTCGATGGGACAAACATTAGGGTATTGAAATGACTAAACTCTCATAATCGATGGCGCTATAGGCATACCCGGGATTATTTATGCATGAAAAGCGCAGGGGACATCGACAATCAACAATAGTAAGGTTAAAGATAATATGAGCAAAGTTTCAGAACAATACGAAAATAAAGAAAGAAAACGTTTCTAAATATCAACAAGGGTTGTGAAGTCAACACACTAGAGAAAGAAGAAGTAGACTGGGGAAGGAGGAGGAGGAGGAGGAAGAGGAGTAGGAAGGGGAGGAGGAGGAGGAGGAAGAGTGGGAGAAGGGGAGGAGGAGGAGGAGGAGGAGGAGGAGAAAGAGGATGTACGACGAAAGATAGAAAGACAGTCCTGTTCTTACCAGCGGGGGTTTTGGCGTCGGCAAAGTTGATGAGCCATCCCTTGTAATCGCTGAAATCACTGGTTTGGAAAGTCATCCACACTGCGTTCTGGCGGGAGAAGTATCTCCCAGGATCAGGTAAGCCATGGCCACTGTGGTTTCTGACAATGATATCCCCGCTCCCCAGAAAGCATCCGTCTCCGATGTTCATCACATCTCGAAAATCTCGTTCCGTGTTAAACTCCAGAAAATTGACCAGAATCCTTTTACCAGGGGCACCGATGATCTGATAGTAACACGTCTCCCCATTGTTGTAGTTGTAGGGGAAGTTTGGCGAACCGATTGTGATGGAGCCTTCGGGTGGGATGGAGAGGTGACCACTGCAATCTGAAGATGAAAGTAATCATAAGACACATGCACATGGTTTCTCGTTAGGAATATGACAATATTCAGGAGTCGCCTGCTCTTTAACGACCGACAGGTCTTGTGCAATGCACTTCACCCTTCACCAAACGCGACATAAGGAAAGCTTATCATCACAAATTTCCCTTACAGAGAGACTGAGGGTAAGTTTATTCTTGGTGGGACATCCAATTTGTCTGTTTGGCATATTTGTATGTAGACACATAATATTCCACTAAGTCAGGTGTCAGGTAATTATGATATGAAAATATTCTTAATGGAAGCTGCCAACAGTTACATGTGTCTTTAAGAACTTTTTACCAAGAAAAAGAAAGAAGAAACCTCTAAAGAATTCGAATATTGAGAAGTGTATATGCATAGCTGGCGTGGTTGCTGGATATAAAAGACCAATCCTCATAATGAAGAATAAAAAACTCTCGTTATAAACAAGGTGATTTGTCGATCCCAGCTATATTTTTCTCTAGCCCTGGTGCAACAAGGTTTTACTGGTACAAGGTCATTTCATTGGTCTCAAGTTTGTTTTTAAAACAAGTTAGAAATGACATGATAATATTGAGGTAACCTTGATTTTTTTTCCCTTTCCGTTTTTAATAATTAAATAAACCACAAACAATCCAATAACAGTAGCATTAAGATAGAATGAGAGGAAAATATAAATAAACAAATGAAAATGCAGGACATAACATGGATACATAATCGAAAGCAGTTTCAACTATACGTCATTACAGGTAAAAACTCCATTTACGAAAATGTAGAATAATATTTTAAGAACAATTTTGCCACTCGGTATTTGATTTCCTTGTTAGTATTTATATAAGCTGTAAAGCCTTGGAAATTAGGAGATTTACTCTGAAGAAGAACAAAATGTAAATGTGGTATTTGAGGTAACGCTGGTTAACCGCACCATATTTGGACTTATAAGACGTAAAAGACCTACTTGTATAGGGTATCGCTTCCACGACCATGGTCCAACCGGATAACTCATAGTCGGAATCTGTGGTGAACCGGACCCAGAGGTTGTGGGCGTATGTTAGGACTTCATTAGGCTTCTTTCGGCCGCTGTGGGTGATAAAAATGCTCTCGTTGTCTTCGGTGTCCGTTCCGTTGCCGACGATGACGATGTCGCGGTATTGCTCGGTTTGGAACTGCGGGAAAAAGAGGCGGATTTGGCCACCGAAAGGAATTTCGATCTCCCACAAACAGTCCAGGAACTTCCTGTACGTAGAACCACCTGGTGAGTCAATCACCAGCTTGGTAGTGAAGGAGCCTCCCACGACCTCGCCACCACAATCTGAATTGGATTAGAGAAGAAAGTAGCAGAGGAGGACATAGGCAAAGGTGTATATTGACTCATGAGACGGTATAATATAGAGATGCTTTATTAGGAGCTTACAAATTATTTCAAAAGCTCCAAACTTAAGCGATATAAATATATTAGGAACTCAATGTATGATGTCTTATCAGGACGGTGTTTCACAAAGACTAAGATCGACTTAGGTTGGACTTGGATTATGACAGGCCGTTCTTGCTACTTGTTCCTCTAATATTCCTGGCATTGGTTTCTCAAGGGACGTACGAATGGTGTCACAAATCTACAAAATGTTGATAGTTCATCATAGAAGATCAAATATCTAAAGATCATGAATCCTAAGGTTTTTCCCCTCTAATTTTACATCTGGTTCAAGACCTTTTTGAGGGCATAAATCGCATACCGTATAGTGTAAGTCCACGTCTTAAATATAACTTTAAATTGATAATGTAAGTAATTTTTCATCAACAATGTTCTATCAAAAATATAAATTCTGTAGATTTGTGACGTCCTTGAGAGACAAATGGGGAGAGCAACCAGTGGCATAAATGGCCAAACATAGTTCAAGTCCCTTGAGTCGATCTTAGTCTTTGTGAAACACTCCCCTGGTCACTTGTCGATCCGGATGTATCCAAAATAATCAAAGTGCCAATTTTAGTAGGTAGAATTTACTAGCGATGTTATAAATCAATTACTGGGAGTACTTTTAAGTACTTTGCGACGTTCCGCCAATTTCCGGAGACATTCTTTTTTTCTCCATGATTCCTTAGCTTCGCAAATCAAAGACAAACATTCTGAACATTTGTTGCGGTATTCCCGAAAGTTCATAGTTCCAAAAGTTAAATAGGATTTAGAAGGTTATTTAGAAGGTTTGTAAATACAGAAAATGAAATACGGTCGTCATTATGAAGGTTAGCAATTCTGAATAATAAAGGGTTCTAAATGTATGTAATTTTCGGTACAGGTAACCTTCGAAATATGAATCCCATTTCATTTTCAGAATTACGAACCCTATTTCATTTTATAAGCTATAAACCTAATTCAATTTCGAGTAACAAACTTTCGGAATTACAAACCTTCGAAATAACTTAACTTCGGGATTGTTTATGCTTAGTTCACATTTGGTCTACGGCTAGGATACGGCGACCGTACGCCCCCGAAATCGAGAGATATTTGCGGCGGCTTCAGAGAATGTGCGGTGGCCTCAGGGTCACCCTAGGGCGTTACAGGTCGTACGGGTCGCCGTGGGATTGTAACGCGGAGTTTTATCTGCTTTCATTTCTAGGTTCGCCGTAGCGATTGGACACACCGTAGCCATGCCGTAGAGCGGTTCCACGACGACAGTACGTTGGGTGAACGGTTGCCTTGCGTTTATATACTCAAGGGGTGAAGCGGTAGCATCAGTCTGGCCGCTAGTTCGCCGTATGGTCATCTTCGGCCGCCTTGCGGGCACCTTACGGCCCCTTTGCGTCTGCCTTAGTATTTGTCAAAAACCTACGGCCGCCGCAGGGACGCCCTAAGGCGACCATGCGTCAACACTTCAAAGGTCGTACGGCAGCCGCAGATTTTCTGTCCCCGAAAATTCACAATACGCCATGCAGCTAACCTAATGTGACCGCTACCTATGTGACCGTGAGAATACTGCGGCGGCCGTATATTGATATTGGCCGTAGATATTTTAGAACGCACGGCCGCCGCGGCAAGTGTGACCTAGGCATTTTGAATGTTCTCAATCATGCAGGTATTAGATTAATAACACCAAATGTTATAAACAAGTCAACTGGACTTGCTTTCACGTCAACTCCGGAACTCCGACTGTTCTTTGGTGGCAAATGGTTAAGACCAGTGACGGGGTCGAGGGATTGGGGGAAACGTCCAAGGATGAGGGATTTGCCACCAAAGACTACGTGTCTGATGAAGCGTCCCGCAAATAAAATCGACAGGTAACCTCAGTTCCTAATGGCTTTATCAGGCCTTCAAGCGCCCTTCACGGATCGTAGATCAAACGATAAGACGGGTTCCCCCCGAACGGGAGCCGAACGGGAATCAGACCTTCGGAATAAACCTGCAGGAACTGGACAAACGTCGCGGAACAGTTTTTATTTCCACTCGAGGCTTGTTCACAGACGCCACGGTATACCGTAGAGGGCCTTGGAGGGCCTTTATAAGGCTGAATACGACGCAGTAAATGGATGGAAACCTTGTCACATCTGAACAAGGCTTAAAGCTATACTGCACTTCCCATTTTTGTACCTTGTCAACAAACAAAAAAGTGACTACCTTTGGACTACCCTTTACAACCAAACTCGCCATAATGTGAATGGGCCTTCATTGATTTATTACATTGCTAATAATGTTCCCGAATGTCTTTCAGAACTTACTTGTGTCGGGCTCCTTGGTAGGTTGAACCTCAGGTGTAAAGTTGGCAGCTGGAAGAGAGAGAGAGAGAGAGAGAGAGAGAGTTAGAAGGAGAGGAGCACGATGTGAGCGAATATGAACTTCAGTTTATCAACATACATGAGAGATTAAGTGACTGCTTATCAACCAAGTGTTTTATATATTGCACTGTCAGGTGATTCCCGTTCTACAGGGTGAGGATGAATATGTATGCCTAAGGGCAAGAGTGATTAGATTCATATTTTCAGCTCCTCTCATAATTATATTAGTACAAGTTGTGTTATAATTATTTGCTTATCATACAACAAATTATAAAGGTGATGATGATAATCATAATAACTATTTGTTATTGTTATATAAAGCACTGTTCCAGTTACAATGTACAGACAAAAGTGGAGTATCATTACCCCGGACTCAGGCTTCTGTTACGAATTTGCACTGTTAAGTGTACATTCCCCACTAAATTCGGAGACCATTCCATGTAGTCACCCTTTAACGGGCGCATGTGCTTATCCAACCACATTATATAGTTCGCAATCTACCGGGTACCCATTCAATCCCTGGGTAAAGAGGAGCAATGCAGACAAAATGCCTTGCTCAAACACACAAGTGCCTTGCCTTGGATCGAACCCATGATTTTGCATTCTCAGTCATGGGATTAGAACATTAGACTACGATGATGGTGATGATGATGATGATAATACAGGTGTGTAATAATAATAATAATAATGATAACAATACGTACAATTCTTTCTCATACACATTATCTACTTACGCCTGATCGAGGTATCTGATACTTCTACTTTGAATCCGCGATCGATGATGGAGCTGTCGGATCGGAAGTAGATCCAAGCTTCATTGGAAGGGGTATCGAACCCTGCTGGCTCAGGCAGTCCACTACCACTGGCGCTGTTGATCACATAGTTGGATCCATCGCGGGCCGGGCTGCTGCCGTAGCCAGCGCTCACGGTGTCGTATTTCTCCTCGGTAGCGAAGTCTTTGAATATAACTGATACCTTGCGGCCCTCAGATCCAGTGAACTTCCAGATGCAGTTGAGGTTGACCCGATAACCGAGGTCGGGGAAGAGAGGAGAGGCGACCACGATAGATCCGTCGTTGGGGATGTCAATTGTTCCACCACAACCTGTATTTAGAAATAAGAAATTTCACAATTCTAGAGTGTTAAAATAATGAACAATATAGCGAACATATTCACCTCATATGGTGCTCAAGGTGCTCCAATTTTACCTCGTTTCTATAGCTAATATACGCTCCAATTTCGGTGCTCACAGCATTCAAGGAATTTCTTCCTTCTGGCAACTCACTCTTCCTGTTTGAATACTTGCCAGTAAGTAGTCCAGGGTCAGTTTAAGCATTTTGTAGGGGAGGAGGGCCATAATGCCGAAAACAAAGTTAAAGGAAAATAAATCACATCTGTTTTGCTGTTTTGGGGTTGCACACTTAAGGTTTACCATTTGAGACACGAGCTGGCTCTGCACCCCTTACTATCCACTAACATTACTATTCTCCTTTGTGACATCATTGCTGGGCGTAAGTCCTTACCATTATGAGGTTGGTCCCTGACTATTGCTGAGAAGCCACGTCGGGCATTGGCCGGGTCACTGGTGAACCTTATCCAGGCCACGTTGTTCTCGATCACGATGGCCTTGTGAGGAACTGAATGTCCAGTGAGCTTCCCGCCATTGACAAGATCTGTTCCAACGCTGGCACCAGACCCGATCTCCACAAAGTCCTACGGATGATATAATTGATATTATATTTTTGATCAATGGAATCCTGCTCAGTGATTGGTCAACATAGCATAATGTGACCAAATATAACATTGCTATGATGTAACTGTGACGTCATCCATGGTATATATAAATATATACATACGATCGATCAAGATCAATGTGCTATCGGTCGCGGTCGCGCGTCTGCGCTGCTCTCACTGCACTATCCACTACTTCAGTGACAGTAAACATTATTATTATCATTATTATTTTTTGAAGGTTGGTTTGAAAAATATAAAACAAATATATCATGCACTATTTCAAGACACTAGTGAAATTATGGATTCCTCGGCGACAGAAATACCGCTATTTTCGCCACCTCGATCCATAATTTATAGAGCCTCTTAGTGCATGGTATATTTGTTTATGAGCATGGTTAGAACCTTCCTTTCCATAATGGAGGGGAACGATTGGATTGAATCAAATCATTACATAGGAGCATTGTAAGACCCCATAATAAACGTGTTAATGATATAATTGATACTAGCATGGTTAGAATCTTCCTTTCCATAAAGGAAGTGACAAATTAGACTGAATAAAATCATTACATAGGAGCATTGTAAGACCCCATAAAAACATTATGATACTGTCCCGTTATCATTATTACCCGGCCCACTTGAGCCTCCTTTGCTATACGATAAGGGGATCAAGGGTTGTAATACAATGATCAAGGTCAAGGTTTCATCCCAGGGATTTGAACCCTATACTTTAAGCTTCATAGTCCGAGGACTAGAACATGACATTTCCACTATTTGAAATTAGCTAATTATCTGATATTATGGAGTATCTAGTCAAGGATAATCAGTGAACTTAATCTGTCAATCAATCTATCAACTAATATCACCAACAGATTAGTATCAATATATTAAAATAGGCTACCAAAAACCAAACAGTAATATACTTAATTGGACCACTTTAGAATGACGAACCATCGGAATGATGAACCTTCGGGAAAAGAACCTTTGGAAAACGAATGCCTCCCGTTTTACTTACCTGATTCGTCTCAAGCTCAAAAGTCCTGAATGAGATACCGATACGTCGTCCCGGTACGATCCTGACTAACCAATCACATTGCATGTAGTTACCATACGGCTCTGGATACCCTGGTGACGTAATCGTCTCCTCCCCATCAATGTCCAGTCGGACCGTGCCACCACAAGCTGCAAAAGAGGTCGTTATTTTTTTCAATCAACAAATAATCAAAGAAACACAACAACGACAATGTCAATGATGATGACGACAATAACAATAATAATGAATTTACAAATTACAATAACAAAGGCAACAGTAATAAAAATTATCCTACTACTACTTCTACTACTACTACTACTACTACTTCTACTACTACTAATACTAAAAGAGGTTGTTATAAAAGAACTTGTCTCTTCCCTAGACTTTTTAAATCTGGAAAAGGTTGTCAAAATGAATCTAAACAACGATGGTTCTATTTTGTTTATCCTTATTTTTTCATTGGATTTAAAGGTAAAGACCAGTAATGGTCATGCGATTGCATTGTGAAAGAAACGTTGTGGAATCGATCAGAAAAGGTTGATCATCTAGCATCTGCAAGGTTCTGGAATCATCAAAATGATAAGAAATTTGGCCCATTCTTCGTAAAGTTACAAGCACTATACACAGAAAGATGTATATGGGACTACCCTATATCTCTCACACGACCATGAGAGAAACAAATTTACCAAATATATGAATTAGTAGGCGGTTTCCCGGCAAACTTTTTATCATCATGTATTAGTCAAAACATATTCTTTCACATGATTGGTAATGAGAGCTTCCATTTCATTTTTTGAAATTGGGGCGTTTCCAATACATGGTCTTTACCTTTACAGCATGAATCCTGTCTTATATGCCATTCATTTTGTCATACAACAAATAAAGAAGAAAATGCACATCAGTATACAAGGTTCTTTTTTCAAGGCACAGTGTACTTAGAGAGACAAATAGTTCCCGAAAACTTACTCACCTCGGTCGTATTATGCTACGCGTTCAACATTAAGAGTATGTAGTGACCTATCAAGCAGTAAGATTATTTATGAAAATATGCAGTTTTTCACTATGTGTTTATTGTATGTTCCACGCAGTTCTGTCATGTGTATGACTTGTTCTTCTATGTAATCCTCTGTATACACTTTGTTTTGCCGAATAAATAATAATAATACTAATGTGTAATAGAACATCGAAATGGAGGCCATCGCACAAAAGATCAAACGAACATTCAATAATAAACTGAATGAATTCCTTACTTGTATTCCTGGCATCGGGGAACGGACTTTTGGCAACATTACCAGGATCTGTGGAAACAGATTAAAAAATAGACGAGTGATAATAAGTATGAAAATATCGCACAGACTTCATTCATTCATACATACATACATATTGATATTTATATAGCGCCTTTACATAAACATGCTCAACAAAACAGTGCTTTAACAAAATATGGCTGACATTAATATACCCGTCCAGACGAATCAAATTCCATGAAACAATTGTAATAGAGCATCCTGATCGAAACTGAATGCGACTAAATTAAGACATCAGGCAACTCATTTATTTTCACTTTTCTTTTTTTGACTTGGAGTAAACAAATTATACTTTGTGATTTATGGGAATAATAATTATAATGTATTGGTTTCATGGATTTGGTGCGATGCGTCAGATGATTTTTGATAAACAATTACCCTGTAATGTTTGAAGGTTTGCATGGTGGTATGAATAATCACGGAAGAGGTTTACGGTACACCATGTGTAAAGTCCTCGAGGGACTGAGGAAAGTAGATAGAGAATAGAGGTGAGATAGAGGTGAGATGAAAGGCGAGAAACTTTCTCGCCTTTCATCTCACCTCTATTCTCTATCTACTTTCCTCAGTCCCTCGAGGACTTTACACATGGTGTACCGTAAACCTCTTCCGTGATTAATTACCCTGTAAGTTGTAAAAGACGTGTCGATTATAATCCATCCCAATTTGTACATAAAATTTAATGACAAAAAAACACTCAAATAATCCCATTGAGTTATACGCAACATAAATGTCGATTTCTATTCCAAAAAAGAGAAAAGACTTCATAAGACTTCAGCTCATTCCTGAGTATCAAACTAAAAAATAGCACGAATTGTTTGACAACAGGAAAGGCTTTTACAGGCTTTTTTTAGTCACGGGCTCACGGACTCTTTTACGAGTTAAAAAGTTACCGTCACCCCAATCCAAAATGCATCATAGAGGATTTGTTTTCCATTCCTCATAAACATATGGGCCCATTTTGCCGTTAGGGCCGTGAGGGTCTCTTACCCGAAAATATACTATCCGGATCACTTATGATGCCGACCCTGGTTCACTACTTACCGAAAACAGAGGTATCAGCAACGTGGACCTCAAAGCCCGAGTAGTTATCCCAGTCATCACTCCTGAAAGATATCCACATGGTATCTCCCTTGATTTTGAAAGATGTAGGGTCTGGCAGCTCTGGACCACTGTGCTTGAAGATCAGATACTTAGTAGGGTCCTCCTCATCTTCTTTCTCTCCTAAAAATTCAAGTCGGATAATTTGAATAAGTTTTAGTTTTTCTGCAATTACAATAGGGGAAATAAACTCTCACATTTTGGTTCTCTGCTGAGGTAAATGAAGAAAAAAATGAGGAAAGCGTCCACTTCTCTTGAAGATCAGATACTTGGTAAGATCCTCCTCATCCCTTCTCTATCCTTAAAGGACAAGTCCACTCGAAAAATAACGTACTTTTAATAAAACCAGACAAATCAGACAAACCAATCAAAAAAACCAAAAAAACTATGGAACAATGAGATTCACAACACAAATTGCCAAGATGGTTATCAGTTTGTGACGTCATGTCCTCACAACTTATCAATTGCTTTACATAGTTTAATCCAATTAATTTCCCTTTTTATCCCCCAAAACTTGATTTCCCCATGCCTTTGCCCAGGTTATATGATTTGTATCATATTGCGTGCATGACATTTCCCAAAAACGTTTATGAACTTTGAAGAATTGATACTATTTTCTGAATATTGTATTTCATAACTATTGATTTTTATATAAATAGTTTATAAAAAAAAAAAAAAAAAAAAAAAAAAAAAAAAAAAAAAAAACATTTTTTCATGATTTAACTGGACCAAAATTACTCTTTATTTGAGCATCCACACAAACACATATTACTAACAATCTAACTTGGATGCTGGTGTGAAGAAATAGGATTCTTAGGGTGAAAATAGGAAATTTATAATATTAATATACAGAAAATAATGAGTGGATAGTGAGGACCATACGTCACAGACTCATGAGTGAGTTGCCAATTTGTGTAGTGAAAGTTTATCATGTCATTAAAAATTCATAACTTTCTTATTAGTTATCCGATTTTGCTCAAACTTTTTTTGATTGGTTTGTCTGATTTTTCTGGTTCTATTGAAAGTAAGTTATTTTTGGAGTGGACTTGGGCTTTAAAATTCAAATTAGATAGTTTAACTCTTTTTTTTTAAAGAATTTTTTAAAAAAGGAGCAGGGGAAAGGAAAACGAGAAGGGGAGGGCGTCCTGCAAAGCAAATAGGAATGCATTACTCGGGGCCGAAAATATGCTCTGAGATAATTTCCAACCTTTATACACATAAACCGGCCATATTAATTCCTCAATCTCAATTCGTATTTTTAAAACAAATTTTTGATAAGAATCCAACTGACTAGTACGTATCTATGCTAAGTTATTCAGTCACTGGATCCCTAATCCAAGGGCTCAGGGTTCCAGTCCCAATCCGGCAATTACTCCTTTGGCAAGACATTTTCCACTCTCCACCTATAATGTAAATCGATACCTGGCAATTTATCGTGTAATGATACATGAAGGGCCCTCAGGAAGAACAGCATTGATGCTGATGAGGCTACTCTTTATTATTATTATCGTCATTATCATTATTTTTTATATTATTATTACTATTATTATTGATAATAAGAATATTATTAATCATAATGATAATAATATATATCAAATAAATAACAATATTTCTGTTTACCAAGAGAAGTCTCATCAGTGTTATATGCTGTTCTTCTTGAGGGCCCTTCCAGCATTATTACCCCAGCAATTACTAAGGAGACCTACCCATTTACAGTTCGGTTGGGAATGGCAAATAGGGAATTAATGTCTTGCCCAAGGACGTTAGTGGCAAACTGAGATTTGAACCCTCAACCCCTCAATTGAGATTCAAACGAATGAACCGCTGCACCTTGACACCTTCACATATTAACTATGACCACGCCACGCAAAACCGACTATACCTGTTCCTAAACTGAAGAAGTCGTAGTCCGGCTCGGTGTCAAACTTCTTGAAGGAGGCGCTGAGAGTGCTACCCTCCGCGGTCTTGATCATCCAGTAACAGTGGATGTCACTCGGGTACTGTCGGGGGAAGTTGGGAGACACAATTCGAACAGTCTTGTTACTCCTCTCGGACAGATCGATGTCTTCACCACATCCTAACGAAAGAAAAAAAAAACAGAGAACATTGAGGTTAATGAAAGATGATATGTTCAATAGACCTGTTCACTAAGTCAGGCATAATATTGGCTGACTTTTTAAGTTGTCAATAAAGACTTTCGTTAAAAAAGTAAGCATAACAATATTAAACAGGTGTATTTATCTACAATTACTTGATTTTCTTGTAGTGCTAAAACTACAGAACCATTTTCATCCTTGGAATTTGAAAAGCGCACTTAATTCTGAAGCAACCCTCGGATTTCGGAGAGCATAACAATTATATTTCTAGTCATCATTCATTAAACAATTTCATTCAGTATTTCAAAGACACGAATGGCGCAGACAGAAGTCTGAACCACATCATGAACAGGAGAGGAATTGCTTACAGAAGAATAATTGTCGGTTAAAGGTAAATGTTTTAACTGTTCGACTAAACTAATTCGCGTACCTTGTGTATCAATGTTGATTTTGTTCAAATTGTCAGTATCACTTCAATGTTTTCACAATTTCGAGACAGATTATTCATCATGCATATTTGTATAAAGGACTTAGGTTTATATATTTCCAATCATAGATATTTGCTCATTCGGTATTTCAAATATAATACACCAGGAGAAGCCTCGACAATTCATACCGAAAAGACGAAGAAATGAATTAGGAGTGCTGCTTAAAATGAATTGTTTCAAATGCCCGGCTCGTCAATTTTTGTTTACATATACTTGCTTTGCATTTCAATTCGGTTTATATCCTATTTAAGGTTACACGTTTTCAGTTTGTGTACTAGAAATATATGTATTTTGAATAAACATAAGAACATTAAATGTATAACATTACTCTGGTTTGTTTGGAAATGATGATACGAAGGAGCCTACGGCAGAAGGGTAGCTCCTGATGGTGATACATTAGCCTAAGTTTAACATTGTTCTTGGCAGTGGCGTACGCAGGATTTTTTTCAAGGGGGGGGGGGGGGGGGTTAACATTTTGAAAATTTCGCAACGACTCAGCCAGCCGCTAAATAAGCGGGGGGGGGGGGGGGGGTAAGAGGACACTCTTTTGTTGTTTTTGGTCTCGATTTTGAAATTAAAAAATACCAAAGGGGGGGGGGGGGGTTTCCTCCAAAATACACACATTAAAAATACCAAAGGGGGGGGGGGGGTTAAACCCCCCTCCCCCCTGCGTACGTGCCTGGTTTTTGGAGCGAACATGGGAGAGTTGAAAAGATCATTTATATATACTTATAGTTTCACTTAAATACTCATTAAATGCATTTTTTTCGAGGCTATACGCTAGATTATCATTGGGAATATATTTCTGTTAATCAGACATTGTTTTGTATTCAGGATTATAAAGTTAAACATTTATTCACCACATCCTGAAAAACGAGAATAGGAGTGTGCATGGTTGGTTACAGAGGAAACGTTTGACTTGACTGATTCACCAAAGTCTGTAGACACTCTTTGCGGTCATGAGAATGTTCATCCTCGTATAGTATCATTTCAAAAGATGTTGTATTGCCCTTTGCGACCGTCCTCCGAAATCTTGAAATCTACGGTCGGCTTTTTAAAGATTTTTTTTTTTTTTTAAACCGTTTTATAGAGAAAAAAATATATCAAAGGGCAATACAACGTCTTTTTTAAAAGGTCTAATGGCAGGATTGAGATCATGACATAATGATGGTCCAAGGCAGAGGTTTTTTCGAAACTGTTTACAATCTTATTAGATGGTGCCATCTAGCATCGGTAGCTTAGAAAAAAAACAGTCAAGAGAAGGAATTGACTTCCTTATCCTCCTTATTTTACGATTAAAAAAAACTGTTTTCCAATCTCGATGGTATATAATAATGAAAGTAACCTTGAGTTGTTTTTTCTAAAATTGTTGGTGATCGCTTACTCCGTGGAATGTGTTCCTTGAGATCGCACCATAACCTGTTCTCGTCTCCGTTGCACAGGTCTTCCCGCTCCACCCTGTACTGCTGCACGGTCTGGTTGAGGCATGCTCCGAGCTGCTGAAGACCACAGTCCTGGACATCGTCACATACCTGGTCCCAGGTGATACACTTGTCTTCTTCAATGCACTGGACACCCTTCAAGACATCTTCCTCGTCGCATGCTATGGGAGACAGTCAGATGTTAATAACTGTTTATTTTACGAGCGTAACCGACAAAGATGCTTTCAGTATTATTACCCTGGTTACTCGATTCTATTCCGATTCCGGGACTGAATATCAAGTTTTATAGAATGATGTAAATTTACTTTTAAAAAAAATGAGAGAAGATTAGTGACCAGACAGACATAATTCCTAATTACCTTAACAATAGATCAAGAGAAAGTGTTAATGGCCGACCATGGTAATTTGAATGAGAATGAGATCTAACGCTGACAGTGGAAGCTAAAGCTCCAGGAATGGAAATAGATTGATTTATTATATGAACAGAATCATCGTCACCATTTCATAAATACAACAATGCACATCTATTGGTATAATCATCGGGTAATGACGTAATCAAATTACGCCTCTAGTGCATTAAACTATAAACTAATTTGGACTTAACAACAATTATATTTTTTATCGAATACAAAAGTCTATACCTTCCTTTAAGACAATAAAACAATATATCAGGAATAGTTAAACAAAAGAGAGGCAGGTTAGTATACTTGCTAACAAAACTGACAAATTTGATACAAAATTGATACATTTTGAGAGGATTTTGATCGTTTAGTATTATTTTATTGAATTTCCCAAGTCTTTTCAGTCATGATGTTGCATCGTTTTTTTAATCAATATTTTTATATCTATGTTCTATATATACAGTATTATTATTATCATATTATTATTATCAATATACTACGCTTTCAGTAATCGCTTATTATGGCCATTATATCTTATTCTGAAGTATTATATGATATTCATTTATACACGGATTCAAATGGCCTGTCGGAGGGTCCAAAATGATATACATGTAGTTTGCTTTCTAGAATACCTTCCTTATAGTCACTCTAAGGAGGTACATAATTATTATATGTTATGAAATTAAACAATAATCATTATAGTGACATGTAATATGAGTTACACAAGAACAGATTATTATTACTATTCACATTGTGATCATTATTATTACTATCATCAAGTCTACTACTACTAGTACTACTACTACTATTATTACTACTACTACTGCTACTACTAATACTAATAATAATAATACCACTTCTACCACTACTACTCCTACTACTACTACTACTACTACTACTACTACTACTACTACTTATACTACTACTACTACTACTACTACTTATACTACTAATACTACTACTACTACTACTACTACTACTACTACTGCTACTTCTTTACTGAAGGGATTGTACTAAGTTTGTTTTTATGCATGTTTTGTATTTTGTTTATATCATGTTCACTTTGATTTTGTAACCTTTATTCTTTACATGTGCTTTTTTTATTTTAAGCGCATGAAGAACATGAAATGAAAGGAAAAATGATTATCATCATGATTGTTATACTCACGTCTGAGGTCTTCGTCGATATCGTTCATACGAACCCTGAGTAACCTAAGTTTCTGCTCCGCCTCTTTGAATGACGTCACTGACTGACGCCGTGTTCTCGACTTTGCCTCAACCATCCAATCCACTTTTTCCTGAAATATAATGAAAAGAGCATGATTATCGTGCAAAACACTATTAGGTACTACCACAGTACTGTATTACTGATATCACTACTACTGTTTATACTACTACTACTACTACCAGGCACTAATGAATAATATTGTTTAGTCAGGGAAGCAGGCCCGTAGCCAGAGTTTGATGTTTGTTTGTTGTTGTTGTTGTTGTTGTTTGTTTTTTTTTTTTTGGGGGGGGGCACCCCCCCCCCCCCGTGGCTACGTGCCTGCAGGGAAGCCTCATTCGCATAATGCCCTGGAATTATAAATACCCCGGCAATTGCCAGGTACTCATTTCCAGGGTGGAAAATGGCAAACGTGCATTGCTGTTTTGCCAAAGGACGTTAGTGCTTGGCCTGGCTGGGAATCCAACCCTCGACCCTTGAATTGAGAGTAAGTGAATTAACCACAACACCTCTAGATGCATTGGAGTATTTAGGTAATGAAGGGACGACAAGAATCATATTAGACTTATAATCAATTTATTATGTGCATGACTTGTGTGTGTGACATAGAAATGTTTTCCTCTTCAAGGAACCGTTTATACTTTGAGATAAATTAGTTGTCATACATAAAGAAGAAAACAATACGCTAAAATGTCCATTAAGTGAATGATCGCAGGGCAATCACCATCGAAGCATGTGTCGTATGACCCATTCTGATCATGTGACCACGAAGCAAATCACTCGTCGCATTTGGTTGGGCCAGACATGAAGGTCACGTGGTTCAATGCACTGCCGTCAAGGGTCAAGTGCCGCCAACTCTGAGCTTGCACTTTCAATGTGTTTGTATGGTAAAGACCGGATGCAAAATATCTTGTTAGAGACAGCAAAAAAAAAAAGACCGATGATCGCATCATTTGAGTATTCGATTTATACAAACAATTATGAAGATAACTACAATGGTTGTAATGGTATGAATTATGAATAACTAGATTCAACCATACACTTCATACAGGACTTCTCTCTCCTTCTCTCTCTCTCTCTTTCTCTCTCTCACTCTCTTTCCCTGATATTTATTTCATCTTTCTCTCTCTCTATCTATCTCTCTCTATGTCTGTCTCTTTCTCTATTCTCTCCCTTTCTCGGTCTCCCTCACCTATTACCTCACATTAGCTTACTTCTTACTTTTTTAAAGCACTTTCCTCCTCTTGATTCCCTCTCCTCTAACTCCTACTTTCTCCCACTCTCCTACTCTCTCCCTCTCTCTCTTCTTACTTCATCTCTCAGTGCAATATGTGAACAATGTGGAATTGCACACTTTAAAATAAAAGGAAATCAAAATCAGTTTGAGCAGCTTTCATATTATTTGTTCTGATATTTTTCCATAATATCATTTTGAATTTTATATCAGTTTTGAACAAACCATGAATATAGTAAATCAGTAAATAATTAAGAACAAATATCATTCACCATACGGGTCATTTCCGGCCGAGAACCCTTTTTCCATCGAGCGTCATTAATAATTCATTACTTTTGGTTGCAATAGGAGCTCTCTGTTTTGTTCTCAAAATTGCTGACACACAGAAATATTTCGGCTTTTGTATTTCAAAAAGTGAAAGTCTGATCAAAAGATTCAGAGCAACTTCTGAACAGAAACTTAGATGAAAATAATGGCCCAAACCATATTCCAAACAATTATTGACACCATTCAACAATGTACAAATTTCAGACTGATACGGCCTTCAACTTCAACCTTAACTTCAAAGCATACATAGAGAGTAATATTTGGGGGCGGCTATTAAGAACGTATGACGCCATATCTTGATGCAAAGTATTTGACATACTTTTGTCAGAGTATTTTCGAATTTTATCTATTTCATATCTAACAAGACAGCAACTCAAATAGAATGCTAGTATTCCTTTTGTAGAATTATTTTTTAATTATCTTTCTTTTTAAAGGTCTATACTCTGACTGAGGAAAGCAGCTCCAACAGGATATTAACGAGTTTATAATCCTATAATTTAACCTATCATAAATACCACAGAAACTACAAAACAGCAACAATATATTCAGCCTTCACATTCATAACCCCCGTCTCTCCCATTTTTCCAGCCCCAATTTACTGATCTGTTTTAAATCAATTTGGTTAGTTTCAAATAAAGGTCTCTAAGATCATCAATGATAAAGAATTATTACATTATTATATATTTTCATATTTATTCATACATTCTTCCATTGCTAACTTCCATTAAAGCCCCACTGCACTACTTATAGCTACTTGCGCCCTCTATATACCAAACAATGCATAATCGGTGACCATTGGTCCCCCATGATCCTCTTTTTCTTCTGTTAATTGAGAGCTGAGTTGATGAGATAAACACCTGTCCAATGACCTTGCAGGGTGGTCTAATCCCTCTTGTACACCAGAACAGATGGCCTTTAAAACAATGTACAAACAACGTTGATAATTTATAATCAATTCACATATTTCAAAATAGCTATTTATGCAAACAGAACTGGGTCTCCATGATTTAAGGAAGTACAATTACAGTTACCTAATCGGATTACCACAGGGCAGTGTCCTGGCCCCCATTTTTTCCTAACTGAAGGCGTCGGCAACATATTTGCTGATGATGTTGAAGTCTTTGTTGCAGATAGTAGGTTAGATGATGTAACAAAGAAATTACAAAAAGGTATTAACGCTCTAAATAATTGGTATAATCAAAATCGATTACGCACAAGTAAAACCAAAACAATACTAATACAATTAAGATCCTCTGATATATTGAATAAATTCATAAAAGAGGAACTGATCAGGTAAAATCTAGAAGATACTTAGGTATAGTGATTGATGAAAACTTGAAGTGGAATGTATATTTAAGAGACTTATGTAAATCTATTGCTTATAACATTTATTCTCTAGGAGAGCTGAGTAAATTCCTAAATTCAGAACTATTGAACACCCTTTATAAGTGTATAATCCAAACCCGTATAGACTATGCAATCTCTGCCCTTCATAGATTGCAGAAAAGAGCTGCTAGATATATGTAACTGGTATCTCTCACTGTGAAATTGCAAGAGGCGACACATTGATAAAACAACTTTCCTGGCAAACTATTGATCACCGCCGTGGTTACTTTCTGGCTACGCTTATATTCAAATGCATAAGGGGCATTGCTCCACCTCGCTTATCAAACGAAATAAAAATGTATTTTGACCGCCATGGCCTTAATACAAGAAATGCAAACTCTCTAAATGTAGTATTGCCCTAAACAACGTGGCCTTATTCAAACAATCTTTTAAGTATGTTGGAGCGGTTAATTGGAATAAGCTTCCCAATAATATCCAAAATGCCAATTCAGTTGACAGTTTTAAACACCAATATAAAACAAGGGAAACGCTCTCGACGGTCTCGCCTGCATAACGCAATTCAATATGAAACCAGAACGTCAATGAGGTAGCGCTCATCCGCATCTCGCAACAACAAATATCGTAAATTTTATGTAGTACACTTTTGAACTGGTCAAAAAATAAAAATTTGATGCCCTGGAAGGGACATAATTTCATTTAATTTGCATAAAGTACCATAAATAATCAATGGAGCAAAATCTCAAAATTTTGAGTAGAAATTTAGTGTTCCAAATTTAGCTCTACCAGATAAGGCAAACCAAATCAAAATCGGTCACAAAATGAGGGAGAAGAAGCAATTTTTGTAATTTTTTGAATAAATTTGCATAAATTACCATAATTAATCAATGGAGAACAATTTCAAAATTCGGTGTAGCAGTTTAGTGTACCAAAGTTAGCACTACCAGATAAAGCAAACCAAATCAAAATCGGTCAAGAAATGAAGGAGAAGAAGCATTTTTTGTGATTTCGAATAAATTTGCATAAATTAGCATAGATAATGAATTTCACGATTCTGTTTAGAAGTTTTAAAACCCCCTCCTACCCCTATCATATGAAACAATCATAATCAAAATCGGTTGAAAAATAACGAAGAAGAAGCATTTTGAAAATCTTGATGTTGATGCCACAACAAAGTCTAAGTTTGTTGACCTTAAATGACCTTTGACCTTAACTTAGTGACATGAAATTCTAATCACATGATTGGGGAGACTTGATAACCCTTATAGTCCACGTTTCATTGACTAAGAACTTATACTTTCAAAATTATATCAAAAATTCAAAAACTTAACCTTAGGTTAAGTTTTCGATGATGATGCTACAACATAGTCCAAGTCTGTTGACCTGAAATGACCTTTGACCTTGACTTTGTGATCTGAAATTCTACTCACATGATTGGGGATACTTGATTACCCTACAGTCAAAGTTTCATTGACTAAGAACCTATACTTTAAACATTATATCAAAAATTCAAAAACTTAACCTTAGGTTAAGTTTTTGATGTTGACGCCGCCGCCGCCGTCGCCGTCACCGGAAAAGCGGCGCCTATGTCTCGCTTTTTGCTACGCAGGCGAGACAAAAATCTTCCTTTAATCGATAACATTTGTTCACCGCCATTTCTCCTTACTTCTACAGCACTATGTGCAATAACTAACTAAAATAATTGCTAGCCATATTATCTAGGAAATTACTTTTTTCCCTCTTTTCGTTTCCCTAATTTTGTTTTCCTATTTGTGTTGTTTCTTATCGTCAGTTCTTGAATTTGTATTTTCCTTTATGCAGGACCATTATGTAAAACAGCCTGCGAGCTGATCAATGTTATCCTGTTAAAAGATGTTTTAATAAAATAAAATAAAATAACAAAATTGATAATATCACGATTTAACCTCCCCCCCCCCCCCCAAATGTTCCTGATTTATTCATACCCAAAACGAAAAAAAGAGAAAGGGAAAGCTATAAAAGAATAAAGGATTTATAAAAATCCTCTTTACATCAGGTAAACTATGACCTTATAGTTCCTCCTTGTCTGTGATCAAAAGAGCAGGCCGATCTTTTTTCCAACTTTTTATTTTGTCTATTTAGAATATTTCACATAATATCTTCACCTTATATTCAATATTTGGCATGTAGTCACATTTGGACTGTTTTTGCAATCATGATCCGTGATTCTCTTTACTTGTTTCCTGAATAAACAAATCGTTTTTATGATTAGATTACTTCCCCCAGAGACCAGCATCACCGAAAACCGGAGATAACAATTGCAATGTGATGATACCTCATGGTTACAAAGTCTAGGTTTTAAAAAGAAATCCTCCCATCTTCCTTTTTCTTTATTTTCCTGTCTGTCCGCATCTCTTTATTATTTCTTTATGGCACATGCATCAGGGTATTAAAATTGTATTAGATTAGTTGTGTTCGCCTTTTTTTTTTTTTACTTTATATTTTTTTTCTTCTTCCAACTCAAAATTGGCTTTGACAAGAAATGCCAATGGGGTATCTGGAAGCGACTGAGTGAGACATCAATGTAAACACAGCAATGCTGATAGAAATATTATCTGGACGACCACCTGTTGTAAACATTTGTTAGGGTAGACTGTTCCCACTGCTAGAAAGCGCACCATGTCTCATCTGAGCAGTACCCACATTCATACGCGCGTACATAAGTCACATAATCGCACATAAGAACAAGAAATAAGTTATATGGCAATTTACATAATCGTTATGCCTTTTAAAATTTTCTTCTGATAATAGGACACAATTTCACATGAATGTTATGTTCACATATTTTAATTCAGTATGGAACGCACTAGGCTCTTGTACTTGCCTGAGGTGATCTTTTTAAAATTCAAATGTAATTATTTGGATCAACAGATATTATGTCATATATTATGCTTACTTTCGGACTCAATACGTAACGTGTAAACACTCATCGTAATCAAGGCGAAATAGTAAAATACTTCCTAGTTTCTCTTCCCCTCAATCGACCCTTCTTTCAGCCCGCCAAACTTATTTTGCTACATTGTACTTTTGTTTTGAAATGATATAACTAAAAATTTAGACATCTAGATTCATGCCTTATATTTTATCTTGTTTTCATCCTTTGTAGTGCTTATATAAATGAAATTGAATTAACAATGTTCTTTTTAAACATTGCTCAGATGGCATTTCAACGTAAGCCACGGGAAAAAATATCAAATATGAATTTAAATGGAGCCCCCTCCTCATTGGAACAAGGTATAAAGTTTACCTGGCCTGATGAAGAAGCCTCTATGGCAGAAACAAAACCCTGAACTATTTCATAATTATTATTATATATTAGGAAAGAAAAAAGCTGAAAAGCTGAGTTATTTCGTCTATCTCGTCCCTCCCACCAGGAGCACCCTGCGTGCAAGATATTGAGGTCAGGGGTTAAATAATAAAGTCGCGAAAGTTCAGGGTAGATTCTTCACTCAAGGTGAAACAAATATCGCAAATCTTCCACGAATCCATATGGTAATGTACCGGGGGCAGGGTCGAACGTGGAAGACTTCCAATTTTCAGACGCCGCAGGTATACTGCGCAGGACAATTTCGCAGAAATTTTGCAAAGTCTGGAAGGTAAGCGTGAAAGAGACATCCACTTTGCAAAAAACAAAAACAAAAACCTCAAAAACAGACAGACTGGGAAATAAACCAACAGAATATAACACAACAAAAGAAAATGAATTAATCAGAAATATAATTCCTTTCTCAAATGATTTTATTCGTTTCATGGTCGTGTCATTTGAACCTGAATGCCAGTTATTCCTTTTAAAATAAAGCGCTATTATCTTTATGAAATACACGTTCAATCCCTTTCAGGAGACGTACATCTCTCCTTTGATATTCTTCTAAATTGACATACAAAGATGGAGAAAGCTTGCAGATTATTATCCATTCTTATCTTATATCATCCTTCAGGAACATTCAACTGGAATATAGAGCCGAACCGTTCAACAGCCATTTAATTAGCAGCGGCGTATATATGTAACTGATCAGGACCAATTTTATTATACCTATTACATAACAACAACAAATATTAAAATTCTATGACATACATGTATTTGGCACAGCCAACCAAAAGCAATGGTTTCAGTAGTTTTTCAGATATAATCCTGAGGGACCATACATTCTCTTCCGTTTTTTCCCTTTTTCTCTCTGGCTATTTTCTTGCGTTATTTTTTTGCCACCCGGGGCACATACCCCCTTTGGTCCCCTAGTATAGATACGGCTGTCTGCAGGTGGAGAGAGAACTGTGCGAGTTGGCCGGTGTCTAGCATAAGCCTGATAATGCTAGCTAACAGGTCTAGATCAGGACCAGATGACTTTCACATTACCGCAGAATGGCACAGATGGGACTAAAGGACCGAACTGCTTGAGCTTAGGATTGGCAAAGCGCAAGGTCGATTCTGATTCTCCTCTTATTAGAGGTGGTTACGACTTGTGGTAGGTGGATAATATTGTATAGAATATTATATGGCCGCATAGAGGGAGAGGTTAACTAGGTTTGGCCTCGGGATTTTGTTAGGAGGAAGAAGGGTAACGAAGAATTAACCCTGGTTTCCTCTCGAGATTGAGCTGAATATCATGCACGTTGTGAAGCTAAAAAGGAGGAGGCGGTACATTGAGATGTTTTGACTGGATCTCATTTGATGATGTTGAAGAACGTTGAGTTTAATGTTGAGGAAGTTGTGAAACTGCAATGTGAGGGAAACTGTCTATAATAAAGTCATGTATTCTGAACAGTGAGTAAGGTCTTTAATAGAAACCAACATTGTAACTTTTTGAATACTAAAGAGAACATCAATGAAAAGCACTGAACGCAGTATGAGTATATATGGGACTATAATAAAACACACGTGGCATCGGAGTTTGGTATATACAACCTTCTGAAATTTGTATGTTTAATTTGAAGAACGAAAGCATTATTTTCCAGAGCAATCATTTCAACATCACTGAAAAGAAAGATTCAGAAAGCCCACAATTCTTCCCCTTTACCAAAATTCCAAAGCTAAACCATTTTCTTCGAGGGACTGTGTCCCATTTGCAGGCCAAACAAATAAAAAGGGTAAATTTCAACGGCATTTGAAAGATAATACTATTATTTAGAACTTCCCTCAAAAACGAAAGGGCTTGAAAATGTCTTTAAGTGGGAAAATAACGACCATAAGTTATCGATTTGACTTTAGTGATTGATTGTTGTTGTTGTTGTTTTAATTTATAGGCGTTTTTCATTCAGAAGTGAATATTTACGCCTCTTCTCTCAGGATTTTTAATCCTTTAAAATTAGATTTACTTTTTTTGATATATATGTTTGGATAAATTGGATTTTTAAAAGCTAAACTTTTATTTAATGATAAAGAATTCAGTGGCTGGCGAGCAGAAGGCTTATCGGCTATATAGGACGCCCAAGGACCAACTCGGACACGGTACGTTGTGACAAGCTTCTCAACTCAGCCTAATGCTGAGCCTAGGCCCTCCGACGTCCACCAATATGTCTAGTCGTCTCCACCGCGTTTCTTCAAAATATTGACCGAAAACCAAATAAAAAACAGATCATGATACATGAAGATTTTAAACGTTAATATAGACAGTTCTCTCTTCTAATTTCTTTTTTCTTTTCTTTTTTTTTCTTCTTTCTCACTCTTCTTCTTCATGTACATGTACATGTATACTCACTATAAAAAGCGAAACATATTGGGCTCAAATAATTATGTGCGGTGCAAGGTGGTTAGTAGGGGTAAAGGTGTACCCTTTTAGATCTAACTACGAAGTTAACCAGAGCCTGTTGGTGATTAATATCTGTTGATTTCAGGAGTAATGGGATTACTTCTTCGTTTTCAATGTAGTGATAGTCTGATATTCAGACCCTTATACTGAATGTTCGTATGTTTTGTGCTTCGCAAAAATTCAATCAGTTTAATTTTGGCCATTTCAAGAATTGGGTTATTGATGTAGACAAATGCTCATGTACCCTTTACAGCTCGTTGTTATTACCAATGAGAAAAAAAGAAGTCAGTCACTCACTCAATAGTGTCTGACAGTCTAAAAAGTAAATTGGTGTCCTTGTATAATTTGAATATTAGGACACTGTTTACGTTTAAATTTCACAGAGAGGAAAAAACATGGCATATTCATAATTCCTGCAAAGGTCTACATAATTCGATGTTGGCTGCAAATGGGACAAAGATACCTTTAATAGTACCTGTCGTATGCGTTTGTGAAAATAAGTGTAATAGAGTCAATAAAACGAGATACAACGAAAAAACTGTTAGAATACATGTACATATAAAAGTTCATCCACTGGCCACCGAACTGTCCATCTCTTGAAAGTGAACCGGTATTAACATTGTTGAAGGTTGATGAAAACAAAAGGTGTATGAAATGTTACTAATTCTATATTCCTTCTACTGTCCTAACCAGGGGCGTACGCAGGGGGGGGGTTTTTGGGGGTTCAAAACCCCCCCCTTTGGTATTTTAATGTATGTAAACCCCCCTAAAAAAACCTAAAACCCCCCCCTTTGGTTTTTTTTTTTTTTTTTTTTTTTTTTTTATTTAAAAAAAAAAAAAAAAAAAAAAAAAAAAATCATACCCACGGCTAACCTAAATAAGGTGACCTTACCCCCCCCCCCAACGAAAAAAAATGTCAAATTTTGAAATTTTGAGACCAAAAAAAAAAAAAAAAGTGTCCGCTTACCCCCCCCCCCCCCCCCCCCCCCCCCACTGAGCGACTTTTCGGCCGGCTGAGTCGTTGCGATTTTTTTTTTACCTCCAAAAAAAAAAAAAAAAAAGTGTCCGCTTACCCCCCCCCCCCCCCCCCCCCCCCCCCCCCCCCCCCCCCCACTGAGCGACTTTTCGGCCGGCGCGATTTTCAAATTTTCGGGAGCAAAATATTTTAAAACCCCCCCCTTGAAAAAATCCTGCGTACGCCCCTGGTCCTAACTAACCCTCTAACCTACAACAATCCTGGACAAATTCTCAAACCACAAAGACAATTATGTTTTAGTGGTCTGCCAGTTCCAGTGAAAATTAAATTGCTCGGATTGTGCATTTTCTGTAACTACGTATTACAGCTTAGGAAGGATACCATAGTAAAATGTAAAAGGACAAGCAAGGGCCTTCTTTTTCTTATTCTTTCTTTTTTCTTTCATTTTACCTTTTCATGGCAGACAAGCTCATCGCTTTTAGAAATAAACAGGGTAGTCTTAAATAAAGAACGTTGTTCTTTGAAAGTATGGAAACCTGGATCGTGTTATTTGATTAAACGTAGATGGACGACATAAAATGATTAGCTTGCATTTTTCTATCTCAATAATTCCATAACAAAAAATAAACTGAAAAATTACAGAATGTAATAGCACAGCAGGATACGAAATCCTCTCGTTTATTCAATCAGTGACGAAATTGTATTAGATCCTTGAGCAGAAACAATCAGACTAGCGTTACATATGGCATTTTGACAAAGCCATTTAACTTTCAAGTGCTCTTTTAGAGGAAGGTCCTGAAGAAAGTTTGAGCCGTTCCGAGTGCTCCCGCTGAGTCTGATCTCAAAGCTAATTCACCAATGTCTAGTCCAATTTGAATTACGTCTCAGTTGGCTCGAGATGCAAAGGACTCACGAAATAACGTCAAGTGGTTTGTTGGATTTGCTAGTCCTTATAAAAACAACTTACATGTACATGAATATTGGCTAAATAAAAAGACCAAATAGTTATTAAGTATGGTTGGATTGCTCTATTCATAGAATAATGCCCTCATTCGAATAGAGGCCTATAAAACACTTCAAAATTAACAAATCAATGCACATTCAATTTAAGATAAGTTTGATCACTATCATCAAGGAATGGTATTTTGACTGTAAATTAATGTGGAACCAAATCCATAGTAGTTTTCTAGTACTACGTGTAAATTTGTTACCCTCCATTTAGAACCTTAAAGGGATAGTTGAGTTCTGTTTTCAGACCGCAAATGCCTTCAAAGTGCATGGTTATTGCTCCTATTCTTATCTTATGACATTTCTAGTGCCCTTTTAGAACCTACAAAAGGCTACAATTGCTATGAAGGTAATTTTAGACCCCAAAATGTGTAAAATTTAGCCAATACGATCATACCAATTCAGCTCCACTTTCAAAAAAATACGGTGACCATTAATTAATTATTTAATTAAAAATAACAATACAAGGGCAGGCTGGTTGTGCGTAATATAACCAACACAAAAAATTCCTACAAAAAAGCCAACACCGGCATTGGCTGAAATACGACGTAAAAGGCGCTATTTCGTTTTTTCAACGGCTTTTTCAAACTATCTAATATTTGTGGTGGTACACAAGTATTAGAAATCGTTGTATTTATGGATATTTCAGCCGTCTCTGAACCGATTTTGATCAAACAAAGATGATTTTGTCTATTTAATTGTATCTTTCAAATTTGACACTCAGTTTTTCATTATCTCACAAAAAAATATTTTGTGTAGCGCCCTCTGCAGCAGAACTCAACTATCCCTTTAACATTTCTTGTTATAAAATTTCAGTTTTTCGGATTCTTTCTTTCAATCTCTTCTTTAACAAATCGCAACTAAAAGGGGAAGTCCACCATGCTATTAAGTTGGTTTTACTAAAAATAAGAAACATGTGAGAAGCAAATAAGTTGAACAATATCCGATTAAAAGTAGGAAGGTTGTGGATTTTTTAAGTTACCACCACTGAGACACGAATTGGTAACACTGTGACGTATCTTGCGAGCTGCTGTCCAATTTGCTTTGTATAACAAATTTGCATTCATTTTCATTTTCTTAGTTATTGATGACGGAATAGAATTATTTCATACAGGGTTGCAATAATTATGGGTGAATGTATGATCGAAAAAACTTTTTGTTAAAGTACAGGACAAATTGGAGGGAACTCGCAAAAAAAGGTCATATATTTGCCAATTTGTATTTGATTGATTGCACCTTCAAAAATTCATAACTTTCTTATTTTAAATCAGCTTTTGCTTC
>JAVYIG010013496.1:0-46971 GCA_035222895.1 Strongylocentrotus droebachiensis
AGTATACTTCAGCATGACAACAGAAATAATAGATAACGTGAAGAAAACCTTAATTACGGATCATTGCATGGATGAGGGCCCATTGTACATACAAAGACAAATACACGATCAGCTGATTAAAAAAGTTACAGAGGATGCATAAAGGAAATCTTACATCCTTATTTCTTTGTTGTGCCATTGATGGTGAGAGAGCTGTAACGCGTACTCATCTGCGCGTAATGTATTGTTCAATATCTAAGAATGTAATTTCTGTTCTTTACTCGGTAGCAAAACTACAGGGGAATTGGGCAACCTCCATCCCCCACCCCCCACCCCCCCCTCCTCATATCGAATTGAATAATTTGAAGAAACTGAAATGAACTTCATAAATAACAAAGAAATGAAGGTTTATGCATTTTTGTGTAAATAGCAATTGGAGAGAAGCTTGCGTATACGTCACAGTGTTATAAATTCCTCGGGGGTGATTGCCAATGGGGTTAGTTGTCAACCGGGGGTTATTGTCCTCGGGGGGGGGGGGGGGGTAGTTTTCCTGGGGGATAGTTGTCCTCGAAGGTAATAATAATAACGTTTTATTTACCCAGGGGTAGCCACTTCAGTATGAAACTGCTCTTCCAACGGGGGCCTGCATAACATAATATGTTAGTACTACCCTTCTCCAATCTAATATGCTGAGCGCCTAGCTAGAAGGCAGAAGGTCCCATTGTTATAAAGCTTTGGTATGACTCGGCCGGGGTTTCGAACTCACGACCTCCCGTTTATGAGGCGGGCGCTCTAACCACTGAGCCACCATGCCCAGTAGTGTCATGGGGGGTAATTGTCCTCAGAGGGTAGTTGTCCTCGGGGGTAGTTGTCCTCGGGGGGTAGTTGTCCTTGGGGGGTAGTTGTCCTCGGAGGTAATTGTCCGCGGGGGGTAGTTGTCCTCGGGGGGTAATCGTCCGCAGGGGTAGTTGTCCTCGGGGGGAATTCTCCGGGGGGTAATTTTCCGGGGGGTAATTGTCCTTGGGGGGTAATTGTCCTCGGGGGGCAATTCTCCGGGGGGTAATTTTCGGGGGGTAATCGTCCTACGGGGGTAGTTTTCCGGGGGGTAATTGCCCGGGGGGTGATTTCCCAGGGGGTAATTGTCCTGATACGCCCCCGTACATCCACCCCCAGACAACTACCCTCTAGGATAGTTGTACGGGGGTAGTTGTCTTAGAGGATGGTTGTCCTAGGGGGTAGTTGTCTGGGGAAGTTTGTTCGAGTGGTAGTTGACTGGGTGGTAGTTGTCCGGGGGTAGTTGTCCTAGGGGGTAGTTGTCTGGGGGGTAGTTGTCCGGGGGTAATTGGCCCGGGGGGGGGGGGGGGTTGTAGTCCTAGGAGGGTGGTTGCCTTAGGGAGTAGTGTTGTCCTCGGGGGTAGTGACTGGGGGTGGTTATCGGGGTGGATGTCCAGGGGCCGGTAGGTGTCCGATACGCTCTTCAGTCTTTCATGAATAGATTTTTTTTTCTTCCTCTTTATAAGATGTAATCTTTCGCACTGCGACCTCACAAATATTTTTGTTGGTGCCCCTCCCCCCACTTTGAAAGACGTTCTGCTGCCCCTGACCCTTCCGGGCCCCCGGCCCATTTCTCTCTCACGTACGCCTTTCCTCCCTCCCCTCACCCCATGTCTCTCTGTGTGTGTCTCTCTCTCACTCTCTTAATGTCCATTCAATTGATCATTTAGAGCCATAGGGCTATTTTTATTCTGCGGGGAATTCCCACTACAATTCCGAGTCTGCATATACAGACCCTTGTCATTCATGATGTGAGACTCAGTGGCTGAATCATGCCATGTTTATACCTGCTCAAATATAAACTTTATTGTTGACCCTCTTACGATAGATGTTGATACAGTTATGACCAATCAATAATTTACAAGGTCTATATTTCACTCACGATGTATTTGCAAATATCAAAGAGTGTGTGCTAACAGACTAAGCGACGCTATTTCCGAAATGAGATATTAATATTTCCGTTTTTTTTTATAATTGTAAACTGAGTATGGTCTGTCGCCATTTTAGCTAACTGAAATCGGACTTCTGCGTACATTGTTCCATATATATATATATTATGTGAGTATACAGTATATATCGCTTCACAAGTAAGAGTATGCAAGATTGTTAATTTTGCTAAAACTAGAGAATCTTATTCTTGGATATAAACATGATATGTTCATTTGTACAAGTCTCGGTGAAGAAGAATTCGCTAAGCCTAATTTGGCTGGAATTATGGGAGACTATTTCCTATAAAATATGTGCAAGGCTGATATTGGAGACTTTTGTCAAGATATTTGATAGCCTATTTTGGTGACAGTGTACCTGCCAACCATTTGTTAATCGAAAAGTCTTAGTATGCGCAGAAATTTGGGGCGTTTTGATTTGCTGCCAGGGTTTAAAATCTATAAAGAGTCATATTCAATATAGGCTATATGCAAATAATACATATAATATACAAATAATACATGTTTGCGAAGAGCATTAGTGAATATGCACTGCACGCAGGTTAATGGATGAGGGTACATTGTCCGTCTCATTGTGACTTAACCAAATGCAGTGCATGATCCATTTCGACGCTTATCCTGAACCCATTTTATAACAAAGAATAACGGATGTACATTGATAGTATCGGTTTGCTTTGCATTTAATAAATATAGTGATTATTATATCGCCTTGAGCACCGAAAGGTGGACCTGTGCGCTATACAAGTAGGCACTATTATTGTCTTGCATCATCAATTTATTGGGGTAGAGCTCTTTACGTCACCAGAAATATTTCAACCATTTTAAGGTTGCTCTGAAAAAAGTACTATTTAGGAGTTGAAAATTCAGCGAGCGTACGTGATTTCAAATGTCTCCAGCGGGGTAACTTCCGCCGCAGTGTCACGTTGCTTACGCCGTACTATCTACGCTGAGTTGCAGTCTCATTTACTGTCTAATGAAGTGTCTTTGCTTGATTATACATTTTTGATGTAGGATAATATATATATACCCTGCCTTTTTCGAGATCCTGGTTAAAACTATAGGCCTCGGTGACTCCAATAGTACCATTTGCTGAGGGGCAGCCCCGAATCAAATAGTAATATTGGAGTCACCTCTTGCTCATAGTTTTAACCAGAACCTCTCAAGACAGTGTGTATTTGTACACCCATGTTCCTAATAGGCTAAATTACACTAGTCTGATACCAATATTGACAGAAGTATAAGGCAAATTAAATGTAGATAATGTTTGTTCATCATGAGAATGAAGAAAAATTATTATTCCAAGCAACGCATCTTAGTAAAGAAGGGGTTAAAACAAATTAATTCTGGCATGTATTCATTTTTTCATTTATTTGTTCAGTTCTTAATACATAATAAAATCAGTATACATTAAAACATACATGCAGAAAATGAACTTATTTTAAACAAAACTGGCCAGGGCACTAAAATAAGCAAAGCTAGATTACTTGTTAGCACTGACAATTAAGTACCATTATGTACAAGCAAAATACATAAATTAGGGGGTTCCTGGTGATGCGAAGTATAACACAATCATAAGAGAATAATAAATAAGAGAAAAGAAGAATGGTAGGTAGAGACTAAAGAGAGAAAGAGAGAGAGATAGAGAGAGAGGGGGGGGGGGGGGGGTTGAATTGAAAGGAGTTACAGATGGTTGCACACTTGCACATAATTGTCATTGCTAATAAAGCAGACATACCCATTCATGATACCAGGCGCGCCGGAAGCAGTTTGGGATTGGGGGGGGGGGGGGCAAACATTCCAGGGGGCTCATCTTCCAGGGGCAGTGAGCCTGTGACGTAACGAGCAAAAACGTTTGGAAGAGAGGGGGGGGGGGCAGAAGAAAAATCTGCATCACCACCACTCTTACACGTTACATGCAGGCCCCGCGGAACATTTTTTAAAGTGGATTATTAACGATCAGGTAGATCGTAAATTGGCGTGGGGTCCAGGGCCTGAGCCCCGGTAGGGGGTCAAGGGGCTGAGCCCCCAGAAGCACAGGGGTTCTAGGCATTAAAATCATGGTCAGATAAGCATATTTAAATACTGGCAGGCCACTAATTTGAGGAGAGTCCAAGGAGCAGAGCCCCCGGAAGCTCGTTTTTTTTATAGTTATTTAATAACGGTCAGATGAGCATACAGGAGCCCGCCTTAGGACCTTTGGTGGGGTCGAGAGGGTAGAGCCCCCGGAAGCTCAGGGGTTTTAGGAATTTAATAACGGTTCAGATGAGCATACAGGGGACCGCCTTAAGGCCCTAGATAGGGCTCGGGGGCGGAGCCCCCGTAAGCTCTGGAATTTTAGGAATTTGATTACGGTCAGATGAGCATCCAGGGCCCCGCCTTAGGGCCATTGGTGGGTCCAGGGGGCAGAGCCCCCGAAAGCTCGAGGGTTTTTAGGTATTTAATTACGGTCAGATGGGCATACAGGGGACCACCTTAGGGCCCTTGGTGGGTCACTTATTTTTTCTCTCTCTCTTTCTTTCTTTTTCTCTGTAACAAACTTTTTCAAAAAGTGAGGGGGGCTCGAGCCCCCGAGCCCGGACGTTCTGCAGACCATGACACAAAGGCTTGTAAATAAGCATATTTTTCGCCCGACTGTAAATTTGGGAATTTCTAATTTTCCAACAAACGCATAAAAAGGTATGATAAAAAAAAAAATGAGAAAAAATACCGGAAAATCTTGTCATTTCAGCAACATTTGTAAATTACTGGTATCGAATAAAAAATACCCCCCCCCCATCAGTACGACAGCGTTCAGGGGCTCATGTGAGTCTCACTCCTATAACAAATAACAGACATACTTTCCCATTCTCTCACAATATGTCCACGATATGCGCGTATCGCTATTATAAAGACCTCCAATGATAAATATAGGTAGCATGCGCAATGTTTATGGAATTTAATTCCTGTTAACTTTCCTTTTCTTTGAATGGAAATTTATATGTCATTTAATTCAAGTTGTTATTATTTGTTATGTTCTTTTGGGTTAAAATACAAACCATCTTTACTCCTTTACTGCTTTTCTTTTTTTTTGAGGGGGGGGGGGGGGTCGTTTTGGGGGGGCAAAAATGCGTTTTGCCCCCCCCCCCACTTCCGGCGCCTATGCATGATACAACAATATATTAGGAGAAGTTATGGCATCCTTTTCACTGCTACTTTTAATGCAAACTCTGAGTGATTATTCATTTGATTCCAGAGCAGGGAGTTCTATATGTCCGGGCCACGTTGCGGTTTTGAGAGTGGAATTCTTTTTGACTGTCTTGTTGGATAAAAATGTACGTCTTTGTTTTTACCTAAAAAGGGCAGTTAGAGCAGGAGGCATTATTGATAAAAAGATAGCGACGGATAGTCAACCTGTTCGAAAACGTCGAGCCACTCCCGACGCTCATCCTCTCCAAGCGCTATAGTTCTCCTTAGAACTATAAGCTAAGAAAGATAACCAACAGTTTTTTTTCCAAGACTCTACCAACAGTCCTTTTCAGAACTACACACCCTCAAGAAAGATTACCGAGAGTCCTTTTCACGACTCCTCAATCCTCCCTCCCTCTCACATGGTGCACCCGCAAGCTACTGTATATCTTCATCACCATGCAAGCCGATACTTACAAGCAGCATAAAATGGAACATTGGATATTTTAAAAATTAGGTTTGTATTTAGATGTACATGTATATATTGGGGTTTATACATAAACTTTGTAGAAAAGCCATTGTAGATACAATGAGACGATTCTGAAAGATGTAAAAAGGGAATGCCATTTTTTTTCTTCTGAAATGATAACAGGCTTAAAAAAAGATGTGATTTCCAAATCAAGATGTCGCACCTATGTACATAATATTTGTTTATTTTAACATGTTTAAATATGGCACGGACGTTATACATTCTCTAAATTTAGTACATAATTATAATTATATTTTTTGTCTTTTACCTAACCGTAGTAACAGGATGGATCATAAACATCGATACTAAGACAGCTGTCAGAATCCTACATCACTCAATGCGACCATGTTGGATGAAGAACTGTGAGTTTACATTTTCAAATCTGTTTTTGCGCAATTTTTGTGTTATTTAAAGGTACTTGAAGTCCAACGCGTTTGGTCATTTTCTATTATTAACGTTACATTGCATCATGGGATATACTTAATATTATTCAACATCGGAATCATGTTTTCTTTATCTATCAGATCCAATGTATAAAAGAGTCATTGCAAGTTGTATTTGCTATTTTTTCTTTCTCTCATATCTGTAGAGATGTTTCCTACTCAAACTACAAAAGGCGCTGTATCTGGCCAGGTCATCCCGAAAACATCAACTCCAGCCAAGAAAAATGTTGCAGGAATAGGTATGAAAGTTAAATTTGGAAAAAAGTTATTCAGCAATAAATTTATATTATCTCCTCAGAGGAGCGAATATCGGGTTACCTATAGTCCTCGGGGGATCAAAGCAACGCGGAAAAAGACGAGGTGGCCTCTTCGGCTCTTCCCAAACCACTTTAATCTATAATTGTTTCTCTGCATTTCAAGAATGTAATATGTCCAATGCTCTTCGATGGCTCGACTCCGCTGCACCGCTGTAGGCCAACCTCTTATTAGGGACTTTTAGATTTGAGTGGACGAGAACGGCGTGAACGTGCACTTATCATGCATGTCTATGGCAAGCCGTTCCAATATTTATTCCAATTTCTTGATATCAATAAGTCAAATCTCGATATTAAGAATTACCATTGCTTTAGAACAGAAATCATTTCTGATATCAAGAATCCAAAATTTTGAAGAAATAGGAATAAATGTTAAAACGGCTTGCCATGGACACGCATGATCAGTGGACGTTCACGCCGTTCTCGTCCACTCAATCTAAAAGTCCCTATTATTAAACCTGTCTTGATTTTTCTCTCAGTCTGTCTTTCCATCTTATCGCTATCGCAATATACCACTGCTGTAATGTACTTTCAATTGCGCCTTCTGTCGGTGAATGGGTGCATTCCGCTACCTGTACCCACGCGTATCAGGACAATTACCCCCTGGACAATCTCCCGCGAAAAAACTGCCCCCCGGAAAATTACCCACCAAGAACAACCACCCCTGTGAACAAACACCCCGAGGACAATTACGCCCCCATGAAAATGTCCCCTTAGACGACCCCCACCCTCAAGGACAACCACCCTGAGGATATTTACCCCCTCCCCGAAAATCCTTCCTGTAAAAAGGGGAGTCCACCCTGATAATAAGTTGGTTTTAATAAAAGCAGATTTTAGGGGGGAGGGGTGACTAATGTTCAAGGGAGAATTTTCAGGAGGGAAGGGGGGGGGGGTGGGGTAATTGCCCTCAGGGGCTAACTGACCCGCTGGTAATTGGCTTGAGGGTGATTATTCAGGGCGTAATTATTGTTCCAGGACCGTGCACGATGCATCATCACGCGCGTTAATCAGTTATAGTGATGCATTGTGGGACATAATGGCTGTCGGAAGATCGGGACATTGTGAGCAGCAGATGGCAATCCATGTAAATCTGAAATAGTTTAGGTAGAATGCCTGCCTTTAAGATAAATTCAAAAGAAAAGATCGCAGTGTCATAAGAATCTAATTAAGATTCCATATTTCGGCCATTTATGTGCAACATTAAATCTAATCCGATTCAATGCAGATTCACCGCGAAGGCAGGGAACTCAGAATCCAGAGAGGAGAGCAGATATGACTGAAAGTGCAACGAGGGGTGTAGAGGAAGGTGGAGCCAAGGGTGGGGCTAAGAATGAGGTAACATGTGGAAGATATTGCGGGGAGGACGCTTCTACATCAATATCACATACTTCCGTAGCATCCAGCCCCCAACAAGTGTGCCCAGTTCCAGAACAAATCGCATCGATCTCACCTATTGGTTTTCATTTAGCTTCGGGTGCTGGCGACCTCCGGAATCCTGACATCATCCCTGGACGTTCTGAAGCAATCGCGATTCCTACAGCTGGAGCTAGTTGGAGTTCAGATCTTAGCAGTGTTCTGCATTCAGTATCCTACATCGCTGAAGGCCATGAAAGGTTGAGCAAAGGGTATCATAGTCATTGCGTCCAGAGCAACACACGTCACACTAAGTCTGTCGAGAATATGAGGTCACTCCGCGACTCTGTTAGCTCACATGAAGATGAGATGAAGGCCTTCCAGTCCATCGTGGCCGCCCTAATGGAAGATATGCGAAAATTGAAGGCGAAGGACCACTACAACCAAAAGAAAACGTCAACCCATCTCATTCCGTACGACTCTCTGAAGTATGAACAGGCATCGCAGATACTACTTCCAACAGACGATAACCTACGAGCCGAACTTTTTCTGCTTGGATTTGGTAGTGGGCACGGCACGCATCTTTCGTTAAAGGTAACCGGAGACCTTCCAACACGGTGCCACTTTGAAGCTCGTGTTGTTAATAGTTCCGATGATGAAGAAACGCGGAAGAAATCCACTGATTCCGAGGTAGCCAGTGGTGCACACATTGTGGAATTTCCGAAGCTAATAGAAAAAGATGTGGTAGAAAACGAGGCCCTTGGGTACAAGAGGAATGGCAAGCTCACAATAACTCTCATTGTATCTTGGGATGAGGTAATCACACCTTAGATTAATTCAGTCGTATGGAACATTACTATTTTCAAAACATAATTATTTCGTTTTCACATTAGGAAAAATGAATTGCTTCATGTTTTCCTCAGAGGTTCCCAGTTATTCTGGTACAATGAACATCCTTTTGGTTTGGGCAGGTATAATCTGGAAAAAGCAAATAATCTCATAGCAAATGTAAATATTTAATTGGCAGTTCTAAACTCCCTCTAGACTAATGTAAATCTTTCTTCTTTCATCAAAAAGGAGAAGAAAAAGAAGAAGAAGAGAAGAAGAAGAAGTTGATATTTGTACTGCCTCGTCATGCACTCTTTAAAATATGTTAAAAAGGGAAACTAACATAAATTTTTAGAAAATTACTTACATGACCAAATTTGACATTCTATGGTTCATATTAGGCAGTTGACAGTTTTGCTTTGCATACGAATATAAATAGTCTCTTTGAAAATGTAAATTCTCACTAATAAATAAAATACCAAATTCCTTCCTGCGTGCGTTATTCCCACAAGGCAAATCTATTTTTCAGTAAATATTTATTCTATCAAGGAAATTGAAATTAATCTACGGCCATTTTTTATGCATCTTATTGTAACTGGATGATTTGTTATTGAATAATTATTATATGTAGCAAATACCCACTTTAGATTATAAGACAACGATTTACAATAATGATTTTGATCATGGTTAATCATTGTGGTTGATGTAATAGTTTGCGCCTTTTTTGTATATTGGCCCTTTGTTGTTATGTCTTATATCATGTGTTTTACGTCAATAAGTCATAATTATTTTGGGAAATATGCTAGAAATAGCTGTTTTCTAAACGAGTTTCTGACTTAAACATGTATTTTGTAACAAAGTATATAATCATTTAAGTAAGGTATATGAACAATATATTTGTATGCTAAATCAGGGACATTTTAAATGCATTTTCTTAGAATACCAACGATTACAGACAACTGAAAATTTTCGTCTTCCACTGATCAGAGTTAATCCTAAGAATGGACGAAAAGCCAAATCGGGCAATGTAAAACAGAATAAAAAAAACAAACAATCAAAGAGAATGGGAAAAAGGCCGGGTTGCAAGACGAAAAGTTTCAATATGTTTGTCTTCGTTGGTTTCCTTCAATTCGTTGTACTAATCATCTTTATATTAAGTACTGCTTGGTTTATTTCCGGCCACACTATTGACTAAATCGGCGCTATCAATGGTCTAGTACTTATTTTATATTGGTAATCTCGGCTCGCTCAACAAGTATAGCTTTTCTGAGAATGATACCCTCTTAGTTATATCAGGAAATATCAAATATTTTGTCTTTTTCTCAAACTTAAATGTACTCTGTAAATTTATTTTGTGTCGTAGATACTTATTTGTATTTTTACTTTTATAATTCATTTGTTCTATTATATATTGTAATACTGTATGGTGAATATATTATGTTTTTTCTTCAAATTGTTGAAATTTGAGTGGAAAATAAATCAAATCAAATCAAATATCAGTGGTCGAGTAGTTGTGTCGTAAGAAATATTGTATGTTAGATATTTCCTATTTGATATAGGACATTACAGTTTGCTTAGGTATTCTTTACAACGTAGTGATATTTTATCTTCAAGTACTGACAAGACCGAATAAATATGTATACATCTTGATAATGGAATGAAATTCATGATCTGCATTTTCAATTCAATATTCGTTTATTGTCCAGATAAATTTACGATTTCTTATTCCTTTTTGTTTAAACAACTGTATATAATGTTCATATTTAGATGAATTAAGCACTCTGAATTAAAATGTCATCCTTTTTAATTAAAAAGAATGTATTTTTATTTTGAAAAGAATCGTCCCAAAACAAAAACCATGAAGAATTGTATGGTATTTCTTATTCAACAAAGGAGTCTGTATATTTTTATTTTCAAATAATACCACCTTAGCACTTAACAATCTTTGCATTAAATAAAAAGAGATATGTTTTAAAGGTAAAGACCAGTATTGGAAACGCCCCAATTTCAAAAAATGAAATGGAAGCTCTCATTATCAATCATGTGAAAGAATATGTTTTGACTAATACATGATGATAAAAAATTTGCCGGGAAACCGCCTACTAATTCATATATTTGGTAAATTTATTTCTCTCATGGTCGTGTGAGAGATATAGGGTAGTCCCATATACATCTTTCTGTGTATAGTGCTTGTAACTTTACGAAGAATGGGCCAAATTTCTTATCATTTTGATGATTCCAGAACCTTGCAGATGCTAGATGCTAGATGATCAACCTTTTCTGATCGATTCCACAACGTTTCTTTCACAATGCAATCGCATGACCATTACTGGTCTTTACCTTTAAATAGCCTACAAACTGAAATCTACATGTTGTTAGAGTTAAATTCCTTTTTAAGTTTTGGAAAGTTAATTGTATAAACAAATTAGTAACTTGCATATAGTGCGTTCTTCATAGTAAAACTTGGCACATCGTTTACAAAATAAATAATACATAGGATACACGAATAGAGTCAAAACATATAGGCCCTTATAATTATGTAGATGTATGCTCAGATCAATGATACTCATTGGGATTAATACAGATTCAAAATAAATTGTCTACATAATATAGGCACAAGAGTTTAGAAAATGGACCCTATTCCCGAAACAGTTAATTACGTTTTCATGAATTTCTTTGAAATTTGATGATTTGAGGATTTGTTTATGTTGGGAGCCGGGGTAAAATGCAATAAATTATTGAAAATTTATTGCATTTTCTTTTTAATTTTTTAATTTATAGAAACTGCCCCCTACCCTAGCCCCCGCTGCGTACAGTCATGGTTCAGTGACAAAGCAATGGCCTCGTAACTGTGAGGCCCCAGGATCAAAACGTTGTCGATATGCTATCTTAGTGCCCTTTTGTGGGGCATTAATCCTCATTACTGTCATTTATGACTTAAGGGCGTAGGTCCCCTAGTTGATAAGCATAGTAGCATACACATGCTTTATCAGTCACGCAAAACACACATTGGCAAACCATTATTCAATAAAATATACTATTATCTAGATCTACTTTTTAAAAATTATTTTAAAAATAATTCCATAAATTGGGGTAAAACAAAAATATTCCAACTCTATGAGCGACAGTGTAATAACTTGACAATAGAGATAATACTAATAATACTAATAATGATAATATTAATCACATTATATAACATCATACTACTCGTCTACTACTACACCATTACTACAACATAATATCTTAATAATAATGATGGCCATCAAATATTAGCACGCATTTTTTGTTTGGGGGGGGGGGGGCGGGGATGGGGGCAAGGCCTATATAATAAAAGGGGTTGCTGTCACACCAATGGATGGTGTATGAGAGTATTTTAGAACGTTATTGTTCTTTGTTAAGCTTGATATAGATCCACACCGGTATGTGAATTTAAAGTAACTGATTCACGCTAACTCACACTAAAACCATTTAAAGATAATAATTGATGACGTTTGCTGAGAGGATTATAGCTAAACTTGTATTTACTAGATGTGCTGTTTATTCCTGTTGTAGTGCAACTCTGAATGTCCCTTATCCCCACGAACCGAAAAAAAAGGTTGAGAGAAATTTGTAAAGGTTATTTTGAACAAGCCATTTATCCTATGTTCTCATGATCCTCCTACTTCAGATATCTCATATGTTTGTATTTTGAAGATTATATAATTATGATTTTATCTTGACGTGGAAATAAACTAAATAAAAATGTTGTTGTTGTTTCATCTTACCATACGTGTCCACCGCCCCCCCCCCGCCACACACCCTTAATAAGGAGTATTGACTGACGGTATTGGTTGTTCAGATGCCACTCGATACCCCCCCCCCCTCCCCCATCAGTAGGGGAGACCGCCGCGGCCGGGACAATTATTGTAACACTTTTGTTCAAGTCTAGACATATCCTACTATTCTTCGGAAAGAATGCTTGTCAACGCTATCTATCTGTAGCCTGAACGTCAATGGACTTCAGAGTAAACGTAATGCTGGCATTTTGGACTTCTTTTTGAGAAATAACGGCATCATTTGTTTAACAGAAACTAAAACAAACTCTCCTGATTTATACTGTACTCATCTTTCTAATTTCCATAGTTATGTAAAGGAAAGTGATCATGGTAGGTTAGGTGGTTTTCACGGTCTTTGCGTTTTGGTGCGTGATGACTTATTCCCATACACAACAAAAATTATTGGTACTACTTCCGAGTCTGTCTTGTGGATTCATATTGATAAGAAATATTTAGGATTTGATTTTATATTAGGTGCTGTTTACCTGCCATGTGAAGGTTCTATCCATCACACTAATGAGGTTTTTGACCTCTTGGCTCAGGACCTGGTACATTTGAAAGGCAAATATGATGTCCCGTTTTGTTTAACTGGGGACTTTAATGCAAGAACAGGTCTACTTGATGATTTTATGGTGATTGAGGATGTTATATCAGATTTGACTGGATTTGTTGCCTCTAATGACAATAACGATTTTCAGAGTTACCTTAAAGATAATGGTATAGATACTAAACGATATAATAAAGATGAATGTGTGAATAATAATGGAAGACAAATTCTAGAAATTTGTCAGAGCTTTGATTTGAAGATTGTAAATGGAAGGATTGGTGGTGACAAAGGAGTGGGCAATTATACTTGTTACAATAAAAATGGGGGAAAGAGTGTAGTTGACTATGTGATTGCTTCAGCTAGTTTTTTTCAGCATATTTTAAATTTTGAGATCGATGAATTTGATAAATGCATGTCAGATGTCCACTGTCCAATCGTTTTAACATTATGTAATGATACTTCTATAGATGAACCCAGTAATATCTCAAGGTCAGATAAAGATTTATTTATATCCTCTGAGCGAGAAACGTATATGGCCTTTAAATGGTCTGCTGAAAAAGTAGCTAGCTTTAAATCAAATCTAGATAACTACGCAGATAAAATGAAAAGCGAACTAAGTACAATTGAAAGATCAACATCCCAGTTGAATGTGGATGGTTTTTGTACACTTCTCTGTGATTCTTTTGTAAATGCTGCCCTAGAAGTTGGGATCTGTGAGAAGAAAGTTCGGAGAAAATCTCAGGCGAAAATTGGTGTGCAAGTAAATAAACCATGGTTCGATTATGAATGTAAACAGGCAAGGGATTCGTATTTTAATTTCAAGAATAAATTGAAGCGTAAAAAGAAGGGTGAGCCATCTGATAAAATAGAAGAAATGAATGGTGACATTTGTAAAGCAGCGAAGGAATACAAACGGTTGCTTCGTAGAAAGATGTTTCTATACAGCAAATCTCTGAATGATAATCTCAGATCAACAAAGAAGACAAATCCACAGGAGTATTGGAAAATTTTGAGTGGTAACTCTGGAAAGCGAAACAATAATATGGTCTCGCTGAATGATTTTCTACATCACTTTCGTAATCTGAATGTTGCTCAAGATGAAACAGGTGCACTACACCAAACTGAAATGGTGGCAGACTTGGTCATAAATGATGAATTGAATGCTCCTATCACTGTTGAGGAGGTTATTTTGATGATTAAGAAATTGAAAAACAAGAAGGCATGCGGTATTGATCAAATTAGAAATGAATTTTTGAAACATGCAACCGGTAAGGTTCTGGAAGTGATAACAATTGTTTTTAATATAGTTCTAGAAAGTGGAATAGTGCCTCATGATTGGTGTGTTGGTTTGATTGTTCCAATATTAAAAAACAAAGGGTTGGAGAAAGATCCAGACAACTATCGTGGTATTACCCTTTTAAGCTGTATAGGAAAGTTGTTCACTTCAATATTAAATCATAGAATTACTTTATATTTTGAAAGTGAATCTGTACTTGGAGAAGAACAGGCAGGTTTTCGTGAAGGTTATTCCACAATGGATCATGCATTTGTGTTGAAATCTTTACTGGATATTTATTTGTCAAAGGGAAGGAGGATTTATTGCGCCTTTGTGGATTTTAGAAAAGCCTTTGATATGATAGATCGAGCATCCCTTTGGTATAAATTATTATTGTCAGGAGTAAACGGCAAGGTATTTAGAGCCATTAAGAATATGTATGCCTCTGCTAAGTCGTGTGTTACGACATGTGGTCAAACCTCTGAAACATTTGCTTGTAATATCGGGGTAAGGCAGGGTGATAATTTATCCCCCTTACTTTTCGCAATTTATCTTAATGATTTTGTTGGATATATCCGAACCAAATTTAAAGGTTTACAGTATTTATATGATGAAGTGTGTTCTGATGTTCTTGATAAAATTACTGATGAAGACTTATTTATTAATTTACATTCATTGCTATATGCAGATGATACAATTATCTTGGCAGAAAATCCAGAGGAACTCCAAACGGCTTTGGATGCTCTGTCTAACTACTGTGAGAAATGGAAATTGCGTGTGAATACTGAAAAAACAAAGATAATGATATTCTCTAGAGGAAAGGTACGCAAGTACCCAGTTTTTAAGTATGGGAACGGTATTATCAATGTGGTACATGATTTTGTGTATCTTGGGGTTAAATTTAATTACAATGGTAATTTTAAAAAGGCAATATCAAAACAGGTGATTCAGGCAAGAAAAGCCTCATTTGCAATGACCTTAAAGGTGCAAAGGTTAAGATTATCATTGGATCTATACAGTGTGAGTTATTTGATCAGTTAATCCTGCCAATACTGTTATATGGCTGTGAGGTGTGGGGTTTTGAGGATTTAAGCCAGATTGAAATTTTTCATCGCAAATTCTTAAGGGCCATACTGAATGTCAATAAATATACACCTGACTGTATGATTTATGGTGAGACAGGCCGTACATTGATGTTCAGGTTAAATGTAGAAAGTAGGTTTTTGGCTAAAAGTAGTCAAAGGAAGTCATTGTAAATATACATTTAGATTCTATAATCTTTTAAAGTTACTTATGGAAAGAGGTTCCCAGTCTCAATTATCTAAATGGTTTTCATGTGTAGAGAATACATTAAATAATGCTGGGCTAGGAAATGTGTGGCAAATGCAAGGAGATGGATTCAGTAATACATGGATTCTTCATGCTCTTAAGCTCAGGTTGACTGACATGTCAAAGCAAGAAATTATGTCAAATGTTTGGTCAAATCGCATTTGTGTTAACTACCGAATTATCAAGAACGAAATTTTATTTGAAAAGTATCTGGTAAAGTTGAATAGAAGAGGTGCAATCACTTTGTGTCGATTCCGATGCAGGTCACACCGCTTACCAATTAATAATGGAAGGTTTGAAAATAATCCTGAAGAAAGTAAAATTGAATGTCCTTGTTGTAATTTAAAGGTTTTTGGAGATGAATTTCACTATATTTTTGTCTGCACTTTTTTCAAGAAAGAAAGGCAGTTATACCTAGATAGACAGTTTGTTGTGAGTAACCCTAGCACATTTCACATGGACAAATTATTTAATAGATCTAGCATTAAACAATTAAGAAAACTCGTAAAATTCATAAGAGTAATAATACAATTCTTTTCGTTGGTTCCTAAGGCTGAAAGGCATGGTCCTATTTTTGTTAATAAAAGTGTAGTAACTCGTTGTGGAAGACAAACCAAACCACGTGATATTTTAGACTTATAACTTTAAACTGTATAGTGTATACTTAGTCTTTAGCTCATGTTTATTGTGTTTTAGAAATATAAAAATGTATGTATCATGTCTATGTATTTTAATATCATATTTTACTTTGTTTTTATATATCTTTCTGTATTGTGTTGTATGTTGTGCTCTCATACCCCGGAAGTGGGTCGATAGAGTCAATAAAATCTTATCTTATCTTATGAGAAGGTATATGACATGGCTATCCCGCACCCCGCCCCCCCCCCCCCCCCAACCGTGTAGGGAACATAATTGCATGTGCGTACCCTAAATAACGCTGAGTGGGGGAGGGGGCGGATGGCTGTCTAGCTCTCTGCACTCTGCTCCGCGATCAGCTTGCCATCTCAAGCATCGCCTTGCATGCCGCGCGCGCGCGCGCCACTTGACTTGACATGACAGACTAGGGAACTCCCCCGTCAGATACCATGCGTGCGCATGCTTTGCATGTGTGTGATTTGTACGTCTCTTGGTCACTGTTTGTCAGTTTCAAGTTAGGATTCAACCTGAATTTACCAAGGCCTTTCACGCCATGGAGAACATTCCGTCCACGTCATCTTCGGCAAGTGATGATATACACGAGGCAGAGGCTTGGAAAAGCTGCTTTAGGAATTATCTCATCAAGCATCAAGAAGAGGCAGCTTCAGAGTTTGACACAGTTGATGCCACGGCCGCTAGCACTATCGGTGGCCGAGCCAGGTGCCGGGGCCCTGGCGGCACGTCGTCAGCGAGCGGCACACTTGCTCCAGCAAATACGAGGTACCTGTACTGTATATACATAGACCTAACTCCGGGAAGCTCCAACACCGGCGCCGCAGGAGCTTCCCGGAGTTAACATAGACCCTACTACTACAGTAGATTTAGGCCTAAATGCCAAAGCAATTGCTGACTTTAATTGTCACATACATTGATGTGTGCATTTGAATAGTCAATAGAAAAGTAATAGGTGACAAAATCAACTTGGACTTCAGAAAAGGCCCACTTACAAATAACAGTACAAGCAAAATTTATGATTTTCTCTTTGTTTTGATAATTTGGTGACGATATTGGCTTCTCTCATGCTCTACTAATTGTCATTGATATGAGTCATGATTCAAACACAAATAATTTGTGAGTGTTATCATTGTTATTGAGGCCCGATGTTCCTATAATACCCCATCAATGGGGTTAATGTAAACGTTGAAGAACTAGGGTTAGGGTTAGGGTTAGAGTTAGGGTTAGGATTAGGTTTAGTGTTACTTAAAAAGGTTTAGTGTTACTTAAAAAGCTTAAGTCTTGAAATTTAGCTTCATTCTTCTTCTTCAAGATAATCTGCCTCCTTCAATACTGAAGATTCTTGCAGATGTATGCCGTATACTCGGCCTGATTGGGGTGTGCAGGTGGACCATTACACCGGGGTTTCCCCCTACTCTTGTACGAATAGTGCAATGGGTTCTTAACTCTTTGCCCGCCACGTACACAATCCCCCCTGTGCCACATTGTTTTTAGGGTGCCACCTTAGGAGGGGTTCTGCATGGACTATGCTTATTCAACTCGCAATAACTTTTGATTGGTGTACTGTAATGAAAAACTACGCAAAAGTGTACGTGTGGGACCAGGCTCATCTTCCTCGTCAGAGTCAGTCTCGCTCTCCTCTGAATCACAGTCGGCTGTTGGAACAGGGTCCATCACAAGTTCTCGTACCTGATCAGCAGTGAAGAAGTCCCGTCTCCTCCTAATAGGGGCCATCCTAGCTCATCAGAATATTTGCAAAAGCAGTTTCAAAAACTCAATTTTTCTCGGAAAATGTCAATGTAAACAATGTCTGCGAAAGCGGTGCAATGAAGTGTGATGTGTATACAATGCGAAGCACGCGTTACTATTGTGTGTGTGTGCGTACAATAGAATTAAATGCGTTCCGTGTGTATTGTGAATGAAATGTGACTTGAGTCGAAGTTGGCAGCCCGCTGTATGTTCCGCTAGCCGAACGTTGCGGGCAAAGAGTTAACATGCAAGGGTGGTGACTCTCCTGTACATGGGGCCTCCATTTAATGTCCTATCCGAGGGACGGAGTGTTTTCCACTTGCCATAACCTGCGTCTATGAATAACGGAAGGGGCACGTTAACACACAACGCAGACTTCAGTCATCCAGGAAATCTTTGGTTCGACAGGCAGTCGCTTTACTCGCCTCCTCATTGGTGAAGTATTTGGTACCCTACGAGCGTTTGGTCAATTTTAGTGGTTGGGTATTCTAAAGTTGTTCCAAAAATTGTACAAAATCGAGGATTTACTTGAATATCATGATTTTGGTATCAGATCAAACGGAAAATTGCACAATCATGACAAAAAAGATGACGGAGGCTTATTAACATGTACGCTTTGCATATCGCGCAATACAGACTGCTGTTCAGGCTGCACAGCTGTTGAAACAGAATTTATAACTCAGCATGTACCCCTTTTTCCTCCATTGTGGAACAAAATTGAATGAATATTGCCTAGATTTTTTGGGGCTGTATCTTTTGATAGAAGCATTGGTGAGTCTTGTAATTTGAAATGTGTTCCTCTGAGCAGTTGATTTTTTTCAATTATCCAACCGTAATATTTTTTTAGTGAAAAACAATCCAAAAGAGAAATTGAAAATTCGTTCAGACACCCTTATATAATAGCAGGTGAATGAAATGCTTCAACACTACAAACAGCGGGAAGCAATCAAGAAAATGGCGATGCCCATGTCTTGCTGAGAAAGTTTACTTTATTCTTGCTGTATGCCTCTCTAATACACTTTGGTGGGGAACCTTGTAGGTTGATGGGCAATAATGCAACAAATCTCTCAGAATAACTTCAGTTATTCCTTGGGGTTAGGCTTCTCTAAAAAAAAGGCGAAGAAGATATTTTCTGTTGGGGTCAGGCTTGTCTGAGTATAGTGCGAAAAAAGGGTTACTGGGAACATTTGGTAATCTTTGGTATTAGAAATCACTTCATTCTTCACTGGTTGCCAAAGGCTTATTCTACCTCCAATAAAATCTTATTCTACCTCCAACAAAATCTTTTTTGGGCTACTTTTTTCACTAGGGAGTACCTCAATGGACTGTGGAATAAAGGCATGACAAATTCAAAAACGGGTGAGGCCAAACGACTTATGGAGGAAGCTGTAGCTGTGACCAAGATGAAGTACAGTCAAATTAAGGTAAGTTCGGTTATTTCTTGTATGCCAAGGAATTGTGAATTTTTGTTGCATATTAATTTTCTTAAAGGTAAAGACCAGTAATGGTCATGCGATTGCATTGTGAAAGAAACGTTGTGGAATCGATCAGAAAAGGTTGATCATCTAGCATCTAGCATCTGCAAGGTTCTGGAATCATCAAAATGATAAGAAATTTGGCCCATTCTTCGTAAAGTTACAAGCACTATACACAGAAAGATGTATATGGGACTACCCTATATCTCTCACACGACCATGAGAGAAACAAATTTACCAAATATATGAATTAGTAGGCGGTTTCCCGGCAAATTTTTTATCATCATGTATTAGTCAAAACATATTCTTTCACATGATTGGTAATGAGAGCTTCCATTTCATTTTTTGAAATTGGGGCGTTCCCAATACTAGTCTTTACCTTTAAATTGTAGTACTTACATGTAGATCATGCATGAAATCTGTTTCTAAAAAATGTAAAAATCTGTACTTATATTACCTGTGATTACCTAAAAGTATGTCAATTTGTTAAGAAACACCTGACAACTGTAACTCTTAATAGGATATTCAATCCTGAGTCATACATTTGTGAAAAATATAAATTTTAGTCATTTGTGTGTTGGAAGTTGGAACAAATCAAAATGTTGTCCGCCACTTCATCACCGAGAAGTTACCTTTTCAGCCAATTTTTAATGAGAACATAAATGGAGCAGTAAACACTACGTGGATTGAAAAAAGGTTAAACTAATACACCAAGTTAAATAAATTGTTGATTATATGACAACAAAATCAAATTCATCAATGAGTATACATCTACAGTATGCTTTTAAAGGCATCATTTACTGGTAACAATGTTAAATCTGAGATGCATTGCCCTACATGTTATCAGTGTCTATGATATGGTATAATAATGAAGCCCTAAAAAAATTGCGCTTCAAAATAATCATGAAGTGCCTCAAAAAAGTAAAAATCTTTGAGTGACTGGTTTTACCATACTCATTTTCCCTAATAGACTGTAGTGTTATGAAAACCGTTAGGAAAACGCAAAATAAATTTTTGATTTTCACTCATAAATATCTTGATAATCAGACAGGCAATCGGCTTGTTACAGTCATTGGATTCCTGAATGACTTAAAGGTTAATAATTATGACTGCAGCATGAGCGAAATCAAGGATTTTGTTTAAGGATCTGAGACAAAGTTACCGGATCCCTTTAATGAACATCCAGCAGTAACATGTGAGAAAAGGGATTTTTCATTCTCCTGCTTATCAATTTTTAGTTGGCTTGCATTTTTAAAAATAATTTGCTGAAAATTTCTCTTTTTTTTGTATTTTTTTGTTGTGCTTGCAGAATTTCATAGACAACAGAAGGAGAAAAGAAGTCAAGGCCACACAGGACAAAATCTCAAAAACAGGCAACAGGAGGCTCTATGACATTTTCATGTCTCAAGAGCTTAACAAATACTGTGGTAAGATATGTTAAAGATATAGACCAGTTATGGTCATGCGATTGCATTGTAAAAGAAACGTTGTGGAATCGATCAGAAAAGGTTGATCATCTAGCATATAAGTATTGGTGTGTACTGCAAGCTTCTGGAATCATCAAAATGATCAGAAATTTGGCCCAGTCTTGGTAAAGTTACAAGCACTGTACACAGAAAGATGTATATGGGACTACGCAACATGTGCGCGATATCTATCAGGTCCAAATAGATATAATAATCTACCAAATATATCAATTAGTAGGTGGTTTCTTGGTAGAATTTGTATCATCACGTATTAGTCAAAACATATTATTTCACATGATTGGTCATAAGTAGGTCTAATAAGAGCTCCCATTTCATTTTTTTGAGAGAGGGGCGTTTCCAAAACTAAACTTTACCTTTAAAGCCTCTGTAAAGCGTTGGGAGCCCCAAAAAATTGATGGCAAAATTGCACCTAAACTATGGTTTTCTGCGTACATTTACACAAAACCCAAATATGGTATTCTGTCATCAATATTTGTCTTCAAACACATTTGTTTTGAAAAACCTTGCAGAAGTGTGTGTAATAAATGACATCCGCTTTATACACACTATACAGTCTAAAGAGAAGGTTGAGTTCTGGGAAGAGGTAACAAATAATTTGTGAGCTTTATCATTGTTATTATGCAAGGGTGGAAGAACATCATATTAAACATGTTCCCTGAAAAGCATGGCTCTTCAAATGCCTTCATATTCTAAATATGACATGAAACATCGTAAAAATCGGGGGTAGGTTTTTTTCGCCATGTGCTCGTGTAGTCCCATATACATCATTCTGTGTACAGTGCTTGTAACTTTACCAAGATTTGGCCAAATTTCTTATCATTTTGATGATTCCAGAACCTTGCAATACACACAAATACTTATATAATAGATGATCAACCTTTTCTGATAGATTCCACACCGTTTCTTTCACAATGCAATCACATGACCAGAACTCAACTTTATCTTTAAGTGATTTTTTGTCATAATTCTTTTGGCAAATTTTGGGCTCCTAACACTTTAAATAAGCTTTGAATTTGAATTGAACATCGGGGTGATCTGGGTGCCGTTTCTCGAAACCGTCATAACTACAAGATCAACGACATCTCGCCACAGTCACGCAACTTGTCAGCTAAGTGTTTCACAAAGCCGTCTTTGCCAAGATGAGCGACAACCACCGCGACAAGCGAGTTGTCACTTCTCTGAACCTGTCATATCTTTTTAATTGCTGTAAAGCGCCATCACAAGTCAGTTTGTTGCCATTCCATGGGCCCCAAAATGTACGATTGGTTTCACTATCATTTTGAGAAAAATATAGACGAGTTCGGTACGTAATTCTCTGGGATGCGAAATGCAAATGTAAAAAAGTGATAATACAAATTATACAGAAATTTTAAAAAGCTGAATATAAACATTAAATCACAAACCATTAAACTATAACATATAAATAAGAGAGAAAAGAATGTTACACACCGTTTTCCATAGTCTTTTCTTAGGATACCGTCGTACCTTTGGGGCTTATGTGCATTATTATTCCCTCTCTAATTACTTCTTCCAAATTATATTTTCAATATCAAATCAATTATATAACGAGTATTTATGAGACTCTAGAATAAAAACTGGCTGAGAAAAGGTATTTTGCCTAAAATTCCTCGTCACAATAAACAAAAAAGTACGTATTGATAAACTATCACATTACGGTATCCTTCAACTAAGTCGAAAAAAAAACACTCACCGGTTTTTCTTCAATTTAAGAATCTTTACAGAAATATGCAAATCGTTTTGTGATCTACATTTGATAATGACACTATTTATTATTTATTTTAGGAGAATTTATATGTATATATTTCTTTTTGAACAATTTTAGCCCCAAAACTTGTTTTGGGTTATTCTTGATAAATCAAATGGATCGTGACAAAGACTATGTTCTTGAGCTGCTAGTATCGCGATATATCGATATCATGTCTGTCATGGCTTTGTGAAACGGTTTATCCACTTCATGACATCTCCGTAGGTCGCCGACAAAGATATGACTGTCATGGCGTTGGTTTCGAGAAACGCCCCATGGTGCTATTAAGAATCTTGACAAATAACCTGTTTTAATTATAGACGACAATTATCTGGGAAAAGACGAGAAACTGAAGCTTGCACATGACTCCTGGAAGGAGTTAAGAAATGATCCCGCCACCCTGGCCAAGCTAAAGAGCTTAAAGGAAGAGGGAGCAAAGGAGGCAACAGATCAACCATCAGTTTACAACTCCAAGGCAACAAAGCTGCTAATGCGCAAATGGGTCAAAGACATTGATAACAAAGTAAGTTCTCCTGCCCTTGATCCGCAGGGGTGCCAGCAGGCATTATCTTTCCAGGGGGATGTTTCACATAGATCATAAGTCGATCTAAACTCTAAGTTGGACATAAATATTATGGAGAGCTATATTCAAAAGTGAAATTTCAAGTATTTTTTTACTTTTTATAAATTCCACATCAAGAACATGAAATCTCCTTGATAATAGAAAATATGAATGATTTGAATCAACATTTTATGCCTTTTAGAATAAATCATACAAAATATTTCCAAAGATGCTAACGGCTTTCCATAATTGTTAAGTCCAACTTAGATATAAGTTTGACTTGGGATCTTTGTGAAACATCCCCCAGGTTGTCCATCTGTACATCCAACTGTAGAGATGTCTGTCTCAGTAGAAACAGTAGAACCCTTAGATGTTTTTTTTAAAACCATACTTGACCAAGATGTAACCATCGATGACTTTGTCAAGGCTGTATTTGAAGTTTTGTACTTGTGACTCTTGATGAAGGCAAGGTTTAAAGTCACTACAATATAGGCTCAAGGCAGGACTCAACTACAGCAGTGGGACCTATTTTGTGAAGACTAATTAAAGGGGCTGTAGCATGACGAGACTGCGTCTTTCCCGAGGCCCACTCAGGGAAAATCGGAAGATGCGACCGCAGAAGGCCTACGTATTTATGTGCGTGCAACATATGCGAAACCGAAGTGTGAGGAAAACTTCGGTACAGTTGTCCAAAACAAGATGTAGATGGCGTCAACCAGTATTTCCCATGCTACAGCCCCTTTAAGTAAGCTTTGAACAAAATCTTACAAGGGTTAAAGGTCAGTGATTTATGAAAATAGTCTTAAATCGCTATTTTATCCAGTATCAAAAGGATTTACACAGTGTTGATCAAGGTTATAGATTTGGCAAAGATGCTTTTTTTTCACAATCATCTAAGATAATTGAAACACAAATGTTCACAGAACCATATTCTGCAAACATAGTTGACAGTAAAAAGCACACTAAATACCTTGGAGTTATTGTCCAACTGACAATTTATACTTTCCCATTCAAAAAGTGTTTCTCCTTTGGAAATCTAAATATATATGTAATATGATATCTTGCTAGAAAGTAGAAACCTTTCTGTCAATTTAATGCTCAGGAAAGGTTAAATCTCTAAGATATGCATTTATACTTGAAGCAGCATTGACAGTAGAAGTTTGAGGGTGCTCCTAGGAAATGCAGGAAATGTATATGATGGGATTTCTTAAAAGTGCAATAATTTTCATTAGGAATAAAGATCATCAAACTTCTCACCAGACATATACAATCAAACCTGTCTATAGCGACCGCCCAAGGGAAACACAAAAAGTGGCCTTTGTAGACATGTGGTCTTTGTAGACAGGTTCCTTCAGTGCCTGTTTCAATGAGAAACCATTTTCAAAGGAAACAAAAAAGGTGATCTTTGTACACAGGTGGTTACTAAAGCACGTTTGACTCTACTAGGTGTACAACACAAATATTTGAAACCTATGATCATTAAACTTAAAAGGTATTGAACTGGAACTAGACTGAGGTTTTCACATTTTAAAGTTGAAGGATGTCAGATTTGTTTTAAATATGGTTTGTGACATTTGGAAGTTATACAATTTATATGTTTTTCTTTTTGTAGTGCAAGGCAATGAATGAGCTGGGGTACGAGTCCTTCTTTCTTGCAGTACACAGAACGGAGGACGCCTATAATCAAACAGGAACGGAACAAGCTCTGGTTGTAGCACACCAAAAAAAGTTAATCTCTTCATTGAGTTCTGCCGCGATACAAGAAGGTGAGAACCATTACGTTATAAAATTCCTTTATTGTATACCCAGTTGACATTGTAGGAGAGAGGGGGAAGGGGGGCTTCTAAGGCCCCCCTCCCCCTATGATCTCGGCCGACAAAAAGTGGGAATGCTAAACAGAAACACTACAAATTTATAATAATAATAATAATAATAATAATAATAATAATAGTGGTTTCTTGTATAGCGCTCATGTCAGTCAGATTTGACCCTCCTGGCGCTCCCGATTATTACCCTGGCTTTAGCACAGCTGCCATACGGTGCTCTAGCATTTCAAGGAATAAATTCCTACCAGGTACCCATTAACTTCACCTGGGTGGAGTGTGGCAAATGTATATGACTTAAATATTAATGCAACATTAATTAAAATTAAAATTTACATTGATATGATTGTCCAATAGTTGTTTGTGTTTCCATGTACTAAAATGTAAGATTTTTTTTTTGGTGTGTCTTTATTTTTTTAGAAACAACCTCAAGATCACTTGAGTCGATGAGTGATGAGGCTCTCCGGAGTAGAGTTCAGGCTCATTTCAATGAAGCATACTGTAAGTATCCCTCTGCCATCAGAATAGTTTACTATGTCGATGGCGCATAATAAATGCTGTATTATTATTATTATGTCAAAACATTAATTTTGATATGTTTCAGTGTTGGATAAAAAAATTCTTGGACTATTTTGTCAACCATAAAGCCTACTTTCTATGTCTTTGTGATGTATTGAGGCACAAGGCATGATATTATGATAACAGACAAAAGGAATATGTTAGGATATACATATAAAAAATATACATACACAAATATACAGTGTTTAGATGTAGAGGGGGGGGGGGGGGGGGGGGGGGGGGGCTTGTAAGGAAATTTAAGGAATATTGTACCTCTCTTCAACAAAATCCTGGATCTACCCCTATCTGGAATTAAAGTATTTTTCTCATGTGTGAGGAGGTATGTAAATAAGGAAATAAACCTGTGATATAGGAGGATAAATTTTTATATTGAGGGATCAGTGACACAAAGACGAAACTCCATTTTGGCCATTTGAGAAAAAGTGGTTTATTTATCACGGAGCACTTGGGCCTTAAGAATTAAGTCTATGAATCATTAGCCATTGACTAATGTGGTGTTGGGTGGAGTTAAGTCTTTGTGTTTCCTGGAAAGCCCAAATTTTCTGAACATTTTGATATCAATTCAATTCAATTCAAAGTTTATTCAACACTCTTCATAAAAACATTTAAAACATACAAATACAGAATGGAGTTATAAAAAATATTTAAAAAACACAAGAAAGTGATAACAAATACAATGGTAATTTATAATAGCATTTGGGATAGGCAGAAAGGAGGAAAGTTCCTTATATAACAGCCTACCCCTAAAAACACAAATACAGGAAAACGAGAACAAAAATCAAAGAACATATTAAAACTTACTATCATGCACAATCAGAGTACTCATTTTGGCAAAATATGGAGTTACGGGTACGTCTTTGTGTCACTGAACCCTTGATATACTCTATTGTTTATTCGCAGTGAAATGCCTGGGTAAGCCGAGGACAGGGTATGACAGAATTGGTGCGGGGGAGGTGAGAGTTACTGGGATGCCACCAGGAATTCCCTTCCGCAGGCCCGGTACATACGGGAGAAAAACCAAGATCAGAATACTTCAAGAGGCTGTTAATATCAAGTTTTCAGGTGAGTGACATCCTTGACCTTACAACAATCTTAAAGAAGACATGGATTCAATTTGACAGTAGAGAATATAATAATTCCGCTTTTATATAGCGCTTAATACATCAATGATGTCTCTAAGCGCTTTACAGATATACTATTATCCTGGTCATTGGATTCAATACTTGCCCGCACACACTGTATACACAATCTCCACTCTCTGGTGAGCACTCCTGCCAGGCGTTACTTGACGCTCAAAACTGTTTGACCAACAATGACGGTCGCATCCTACCGGGTACCCATTTAACACCTGGGTGGTGAGTAGCAAGTGCAGGTTAATATCTTGCCAAAGGATATTAGTGTTGTGTCGGGATTCGAACCCTCGACCTTCGCATTTCCAGTCAAGCGCCTTAAACCACTCGATCACGACACTCCTACATGTAGTTCAGTAATAGATGAGATCAACATACATCATTTCAGAAAACAAAGCGAAAGACATGATAAAACTAGTGCAAGATTGAATATCACCCACATTTCATTGGACCATTATATTGTACTATTTTCTTCCGGGATTGTCTTTATTCTTTCCATTGCTACCCAAGATAATGGATCACCTTTAAAGGCCCACTGCACTACGTGTAGCTACTTGCGCCCTCTATATAACAAACAATGCCTAATCGGTGACCATTGGTCCCCCATGATCCTCTTTTTCTTATGTTAACTGAGAGCTGAGTTGATGAGATAACCACCTGTCCAGTGACCTTGCAGGGCAGTCTAATCCCTCCTGTAAACTACGGCAGATAAGCTTTAAAACAATATTAATTATGATAAGTAAATGGTCCTAATGACACACCGCCAGCATCCTCGTTTTATATATTTCTTTGACAGATAAGGTTATTAACTTTCTTTTTTGATCCAGAAAGTCACGATTCTCATCTTGTAGAAGAAAAACAAATAAAACCGTACCATGGTCTGTTGTATAATTGGAGCAAATGGAGACAGAGGCACACTGTAATACTCTCTATGAACATGACTGACAAAAAAAAAGAGGACAACATATACAGTTCTTCATTCTACCCTGAACAATTGCTGTGGTAGACAAAGGAACATGCATGTTGACCTGTTCTACACATTTTTTATATAATAGCAGTGAAGGGATGTTCCTTTGTCTACCACAGCAATTGTTGAGGGTAGAATAAGGAACTGTATATTTTGTCCTGTTTCTTTGTCCGTCGATCATGTTAATAGTGACTCTAAGAACATTATACTCGTACCAATGTTAAATATACCAACATGAGAAACACAGTGGTGCCATTCATCTTGTTTCAGTGGAAACCTCTGATATTATGGTTTTCCTTTAAAGCCCGTCTGTACTAGTTTGGCCAGGAGGGATTAGACCACCCAGCGTGGTCACTGACAGGTGGCTATCTCATCAACTCAGCTCTCAATTAACATAAGAAAAAGAGGATTATGGGGGACCACAGGCACCGATGAGGCATTGTTTGCTATATAGAGGGCGCAAGTAGCTATAAGTAGTGCAGTGGGGCTTTAATGCAGGAATATCATTTTTAAGTATTCACTGTAACAACTACATTGTATTTCGAATTTTCGTTTACATTAGTTGTCAGCGAGGAAGAGGGAGACATAGCAGAAGCAGAGATTCAGAATTCTGAAGATGCTCTTCCTGTTCCAGGTAATACAAATGTTATGTATATTTTCATTGTACTATATTCTGTTTATTGAATAATTAGCTACTTCAAAGTAAATTTCAAATATTTCAAATAGCGCCTATGGCCATTCCATGGTAGCTGTGAGCATGAAAAACTCAGAACATCCAGTTCTGATGTATAATTTTCGAACAGGAATAGCAAATCGGTAGATTGTAGTCAGGAAACATTATTTTAAAGCTAAAGTAACATCAGTCTTGAGAGGGAGCTATATAACATAAAGATTTTTGTCAATTTAGACTTGATTTCAACCGCGACAAAGATCATTGAATTTTTTTAAGTCGCATATGCTTCAAATATGTTTGTTTGAACCAAATTCATGACCCCATACCCAAACTTTGTATTACATTTAATACCACCCTCTCTCTTTCACTCTCTTTTCCTATCCCTCCTAACCCCCACCTCTCTCTCTCTCTGTCTTGTCCCCAGGGGTTGGATGTCCTCAGGGGGGGGGGGGGGGGGGTTAGTTTTCTGGGGGTAATTGTCCCGCTGGTAATTGCCAAGGGGGTAATTGAACCATATTTATCTGTATGATATAGACAAAGTTGCCACTCGTACAATGTTCACGACAAAAAAGAGGAAGAAGGAAATAAAAGGAGAAGAATGTCCTCGAGGTATGGATGGACACATCGATTTTGCAGAAAATCTAGAAAACCGTAAAACAGACTACTAGGTGTTTTAACCCTATATAGCATATTCATACATTTTTTGTGATAATTTTTCAACACAAACAAATCTTGCGCTTTAATTGTATTACTTTTTTCTTTTGAGTCTTGTGCATCTTAAGAGATAAATTCTTTGAAAATCAGACCTACTGTTACTAAGTCACGTGACCTTTTGTCTTTGCATCTGTCAGCCCGAAAATCGCTCATTTTCGTGATTTGTGTACAAAACATATGGAAATCTCATTTTTCCAAAAAAGAGATAAAAAATTGGGTTATTTGGTCGTGTTTATAGTTAAGGTGTTTGTTTTGGGGTCAAAATAGTTGAATCATCGTAAAGAAATGAAGTAACAACAACAAAAACAATAAAACACATAAGTTAAAAACAAATAAATGCATAAAAAAACAAAAGATAACATTAGGAATAACCTTAAGTTGTTGTTGTATTATTATTCCAAATGGTCTAAAGAATTTAGGTAGTAAAAACAAATGTTTAAATATGAAGAATATATGATTTATGGGTAAAAATGTGAGTTTCATGACCTTAATTGCATAAATTACCATAAATATGCAAATGAGTGAATTTTTCAAAAGATTGAAATAACCATAGTATTTTGTACACTTCACTTGACATGACATGCATGCAAATGTCAGCATGTTTATTCTTCATGTCTATTGTTCCTTTCTACTGCCAACTATTTTGGAAATGTCTCCTGGCCTGGAATCAAACCTAAATCCTTGGCAGTGTACAGTACCTCAATGTGTTAACCCATAGACCATAGTTAAATGTGTGCTCTCATTAACAGATATTTGCGTCCTTTAAAGGTAAAGACCAGTATTGGAAAAGCCCCAATTTTCAAAAAATGAAATGGAAGCTCTTATTACCAATCATGTGAAAGAATATGTTTTGACTAATACATGACGATAACAATTTTGCCGGGAAACCGCCTACTAATTGATATATTTGGTAAATTTGTTTATCTATTGGTATGTGAGAGATAAACGCACATGTCGCGGAGGTGTGCGTAGTCCCATATACATCTTTCTGTGTACAGTGCTTGTAACTTTACGAAGACTGGGCCAAATTTCTTATCATTTTGGTGATTCCAGAACCTTGCAGTACACACCAATACTTATATGCTAGATGATCAACCTTTTCTGATCGATTCCACAACGTTTCTTTCACAATGCAATCGCATGACCATAACTGGTCTTTATCTTTAATGCATCATTTACTTTTGTTTTGTCATTGACATTGAAATGTATTCTGTGGCTTCTTTTATGTCATGTTTCAGGGGAAAGGCCCAGGAGGCAAAAGAAAAGGAAGAGGCAAAATGCAGGTAATCGTATTCAGTCGAGTCTTTTGACTTATTATTTTACCATCAATCTAAGACAGAACCCTAGCAGACATTAGTGAATTGGCCAGCATATAGCTGTCATATACATACACAGATTATTTTATAAAGCTCCCCCAAGCAAATTATGTAAGTGCTCATTTAATGCGAGATGTCAGTTTGGACTAATGTTGTGATGTCTATTAAAATGGATACTAGTAGTTTGCCTTAAAGTCTGCTTGCTAAAGTAAAGTACTTAGATGTGGTCTGAATAGACATTACTCAGCCAAGCCAAATGCTATGTACTATGCTTACTTAATGTTTTTTCTTTTATTGAATAACAGCCCAGGAAACTTAAACAAAATTTAGTGATAAGATGCGCTTTAAATCAGAGAGTCCATCAATTAAAAATGTAGAAATCACATCATTATTTCATTGCTGTTGGACATTCATATGTTGGGTAATGCAATTCATTTAAAATTTATTGGATAAACCTTGGGCATGAAACGGCCCCGGCCACAGCAACGGTATGGCTGGTGGCCGCCTACCATATAGTCCAAACGAAGAAATAAAAGTTCTTGGCAAGAGTCGGTTATTGATAGTACGTTTATTACAATTACATATTATCATAAATCACAAAATGTCACATCTATGGGCTGGGCACCCCAAACTCTGCTAAAGCTTTAGCACCTCATGGCGGCAAAGGAAACGGAGTATCAATAAAAAAAAGAAGTACCTCCGAAAAGTAAAAGCTCGCCCCAATTCAGAAGCTGCTTCCCATTTGTATACCCTCCAACACGTGTTGCCCCGTAAAAGGGAGTCGGAAATGTAGATAAACGTCTTGCCAAAGGGACATTAGTGCCACGGCGGGACTCGAACCCCATACTTTGTGATCTGCACTTTGGGTTGACTTATCCACTAGACCACAACACCTCTACACCAACTGAAATGGCTGCCCATCACTTCCAGGAATTACTACAAAATAATTTGACCCCAGTAGGGGCCAGTCAAAAGTATTGTTTTCATTTTTTCATGAAATTCAGGATATTTCCAGAAAATCTCCTTTCCCTAAAGAATTTGTTTTTTGAAAGAATATGTGCAGGAGGTATAACTTACCCATTAGGTACAAATACATATCAACTAAAAAGTGAGAGAAGAGTGAACATCTACCATAATTACATATTTGTTTCTAACCAACAGGGAAAATGCAGAGGAAAAGCCCAAGGGAACATGAAAAAACAGGTACTGACAAATCCTTTGAAATTTAATTCATATACTCTGTATCACATTGTCAATGCAGACATATTACGTTGATTGATCTGATCAATCTGATTGGTCAATTTTATCAATCTGTATGAATTATATTAGTCATAAAGACATGTCAAGCATAACTGCGGGAACAGTGGCTTTCTCATGTTTCCCTGAATACAACTTGATTGCCTCATTCTGCATTGACACAGGCCCAGAAAAGTTTTTGCACCACATTCAACAATATAAAGAATACGATTTATTGATAAAAAATGTGAATTTTATTATCTTAATCACATAAATTACCATAAATATGCAAATGAGTGAATTTTTCAAAATATTGATATTACCAAAAATTGAAATTACCATTTTATTGTTTGTTTATTTTAATTTAGCACGGTGGCATACATTTATTCATACCTCGATTTACATTATAGGGCCACTCTAACCAAAATGGGCTGAAAAAACAAACAAGACATGTAGAATAATTTTGACGGAGATTCCGAACATGATAATGATTTTTCTTAGAATTCATCAATAATTCTGGAATCTAGCTTTAAAAATGACGCCCAGAAGGCTCAGAAAAAAAAGCCCAGTTGCGCAATAGCATATGAAATCACTGCGGGAGACAACATTGGCATTATACTCAACATAACATAGCACTTGAACAGAGATACCCCACTATAGGTTCTTTATCATACCAAAATAACTAAATCTTCAACAGTTGTTCAAATAATGGTCATGATTTCAAATTCCTTATCTTTCTTACCTGTTTCGTAAATAAAACAAACATAAGTCAACATCTCCAACACGTTATCATAGTTAACACCGACACCAATTACCTGGATTAATCTCTGGAGTAGTGAAAACGCAGGGATTTCCTTTTGTAGGAACTCTATTTCTCGCTCCCAATCCTTTTCCTGTTTGTAGCTCAGTTGGAGCAAAGCGGAGCAAAGACGACACCACTATTTATAGTCTCCGAGAGCTGCTTTACGCATGGTGCGTCCGTAATCGCGCTCTGAGCTCTTACGCCCCAAAAGCCTACTGCGCCCTCTACATTTTCTGCAAGATAACTAATTGTAGCGAACTGGCTCGTTACAATGTCTTTGGAACCCCACACCGGAAAGGCCTCACGCACTTTGCCAAATTTTGCCAAATCCTGCATGGATCTACCCCTGGGTGTATGGCCAATTTATCCTGGAGCTACAGTCGTTTGTAAAAAAAAATATTGCAGTGATTTAACAGTCTAATCGCAAAACATCAGTATAACATAGCGTCTAATGTTTATTCAACGAAGCCCTAACACAGCTTGGATGTGTTATAAAAGCAGTGAATGCTCATTGTACCATTTTCCCAAAATTTGTCAATGAGTATAAAAGCCGCAGTTTGGTATCTGGTGCTGAACCACCTTTCCAATTTCGTACAGCCGATCCATTTTGGTCTCTCCAACATCCCTTTCATGTATTGTCTTCATGCTTCTGTAATTCTCTAAGATTATTTTTTGACGATTGTTGCATCACAGCTTCACAAACATTGAGGTATAAATTTGTGTCATATCAAGAAGCCAATGATTCCTATTTTGGCCAGTAATGAACTGCGTTTATTAATCTAATCCGATCCAATTCAGATTCTCCGCAACAGCAGGGAACTCTGGCCCTAGAGAGGCGAGCAGCTGTGACTGAAAGTGCAACCATGGGTGCGGGAAGCGGAGCAATGAGTGGGGCCAAGCACAGGGCTGCTGCAATGGTATCACCCACTCCCATGGCATCCAGCCCCCAACGAATGTCCACAGTCCCAGAACCTATCGCGGAGATCTCAACCATTCATGACGACACTTCGAATTTGACTACCATATTAAAAAATAGTGATCGCCGCAATCCGGATATTCATCGACAATCCGACATCGAATTCGTAGGAGCGGAGATGCAGAGTGGTTTTGGTTCAACCATGTCCTCTGTCTTGGAAAGTGCAGAGAATTATCAAAAATTGGAAAAAGGGTTTATGCGCCGATGCAGCAGAAGCAATTTACAACATTCACAGTCCGTCTCAGATGTCCGGTCATTATCCGATTCTGAAATGACACAGTATGATCAGATAGAAAGCAATGGGAGAATGATCGGGTTCCTCATGGATGACGTGAAAAATTCCAAAGCAAGATTTGAGGCACTAGAGAAGAGGCAGGTAGCTAGTTGCCGCCACAACAGACAATCCACTTCAACTCATTTCATACCTTACGACTCTGAGAAGAAACAGGGACAATCATTTTTCATCCTTCCAGCCACGGACCTACTACTGCGAGCCGAGCTCTTCCTAATCGGTTTCGGCAGTGGAAGCGGGACACATCTCTCTTTGAAAGTTACAGCGGACGCAGGCTACCCAAGCGAAGCTGGACAGCTCCCATCACAATGCCGATTTGAGATCCGTATTCATAACTTTGACGATGAAGAAGAAACCAGGAAGAAATCTAAGAATTCTGAAGAAAATGGCGGCTCACATATGGTTGAGTTTCCAAAGGTGATCGAAAAGGATGTGGTGGAGAATGAAGCTCTAGGCTTCAAGAGAAATGGCATGCTCAAAATCACCCTCATTCTATCTTGGGATGAGGTTATCGATCAATAGAATCGTACGATAATCAACAAAGAAGTTCTTCATATTATACAGCATGTTCGGAGCCAGAAGGTTTTAACTCTGTGTTATGGTATATGAGTTACTGCCCTTTTGGCTCCTAACAGACTATCCTGATAGCTACTAACAGATGATATATTATATAAACCAGGACTTCAACAAACTATTCTGATAGCTACTAAAATACAGACATACTATTAATACTTTGGTCAAATAAGAAGACATGAGTTTATTGAAAGATATGTTCACAGTGAAGGCTTGGTCTTACCAAATAAGATGCCATAATGGTAATAGGCTGTAGAAGACACTTAAGGAGAAAAGTCAACCAACTGAAGACAAAACAATTAGACCTGAAGTGAAATAACACAGCAAGTGTGCAAACAAACTGTAAAGAACAGAGTAAGGAGACATTTAGCAAACAACTTTTATATTGGTGTGATTTTATTTAAAAGAGTGCAAAGTAATTCAATTCAATTCAATTCAATTCAATTTCGGTTTATTAATATCAACATACAATGTACAATGCAGTAGTCCAGGGCCCAATGATGCAATGTTTACATAAAATGTGCATAAAAACAGGAATGATCATATAAATGTACAATAAAAATGATAAAAAATAAAATTAACATAATTGTTCATACCTCAAGTTATATACATATATAAATAAATAATAATAGATGGATATAACAACCTATAACAGTAATTGAAGTGTTGAACTAATTATTGCAAGTAAAAATAATCTTTAAATTAAAAAAAATATATAGAGAGAGAGGAAATTATTATATTGCAATTGAGATCCTTAGACTGAACAAAATTGAATCATGTTTTTGTCCGTTTAACAATTTCCCATGTGTTGTTGCATAAAGTGGATTTTAAAATTTACTTTAACTTTGTCAAATTATTGTAAAAGAATTTACATTGGTCTTGAAATCATCTTTAGTGGAAGAAAAATATGTTCATGTTCATGACAAAGAAGTTTTGTATGTCATCTTACATAAAATATATGTAAGTTGTTCAAATAAGGACTACTATTTCTGGACTAAATAGGATAGTAATGTTCAGTTGCACGGTTAAAGGTAAAGACCAGTTTTGGAAAACCCCCCCTCTCAAGAAATGAAATGGGAGCTCTTATTACCAATCATGTGAAAGAATATGTTTTGACTATTACGTGATGATACAAATTTTGCCAAGAAACCGCCTACTAATTCATATATTTGGTAAAATATTATATCTATTTGGACCTGATAGATTTCACAACATGTCCAATTATCTGATTTGGTATGAATTGAAGACTTGGTCTTACCAAATAATATGCCATAAAAGGTTAATAATTGTTGAGGGATATGCTTGGTTTTTTAAAATATTTGTTAGCATGTCGTAAATTGGACGACTCATCTGTCTATGATTTGCATGTAGCTTTTTAGTTGTTTTTCTCTCTTTTTATTCCTGGCAGTTGTAATTTGGTTAAGATCTGGAATTGTTGGAAATGATTTACATATTCCATTTCAGTGAAAGTTGAAAGTAGCAGTGACCTGGTATCAAACTTTTTTTTTTTTTAAATTGATGTCATATTTTCTTAGAATATGGGGATTTATTGTTTTCACATAGACTACTTTGCGGTTATGGTGGTGCATGGACATATTCCCATTTTCCAAAAATTACATCTATCATAGAATTTAATTGTATAAGATTTAAGAAGGAGAGGATTTGATTTTGGTTTTACTGTAATTTGTATTTCATTGAAGTTTAGGGGTATAGATTACACATTTTAAAACTTTTTCTATACACAGTAATAGATAGTTTTAAAGGAACACCATAAGGATGGAGAGATTTTAACTGTTCATAATACATACCTTTGTTGTAAATAAGTCCTTCAACAGTCTTCTAATGTTTTGTAGTGATACAATATAGGGGCATATATTCAATGAATATCTATCTGTATTCAAGATATATTGCATACAAGATGGTGTATTTTTTGCGTGGAGAATACATTATTTAGTGGGGTCATGGTGTGCAAATGGTTTCGTGTAGATTGAGTTTTCATTATTTGTTCAAAAGTTTTGGTGGATTCAACCAATCAGTATTAAAAAGAAATTTTGTATTCAGTAGACAATTAAAATGAAATCATGCCATATTTTGGGGTCCCGAATTTTGAGAAAGGTTTTGAAAGCTGCAAGATACATGTATAATTTTAGTTGAAATAAAAACGGCTTTTGTGTTTAATGTAGATGTTAGTTAAGTTTTAAAATCGAAAATGGATATTGAGTTAACTTTCGTCATGGTATTAATGTGGTTGTGTCATCTTCATACGTTCCTTTATTTTTTTTCTAATTATTTTGCTCTTGGTTTGTAAAGCATGATTTTTTGTTGTATTTTCTAATTAAGACATTTTTGCTTTTTATTTGTATAAGTTGTACATTATGTTATGTAGTTAAGAAAGTATCTATAATATAACAAATAAGTTAGTTATATTTATATGATCATTTGTACACCATGCAAATGATACTATTTTTTTTCAGAATAAAATGGAGTGAACTAGACTATGTCCGTGGATTGGATTTGAAATAGATTTTTTCTTCATACAGGTAATTTGTGTTTTTTCGTTTGCTTCCATCGTTTTTCAGTGGCGGTTTTGTTCTTTACTGGATGTGAGAACAATTTTTTAAAAATAGAAATCATACATGAAGATGAAACTGAGATATGTGTGTACAAACGCAACATCAGCCTAGTTGTTTTATGCAGTTGAATCAGTTGTATACATTCCATTTGTTTGTGGACTATATTTTTGTGTTGTTTTAATTTCATTACATTGTGCCTTTTGAGAAGTTCAACCACATATGATCATATATTACATAAGTACAGTGTATATATTTTACATAACATTGTCATTGGTGTGATCATTAGAAATGTGTAACTTAAATATGTTGTGTGGGTGCATGGACCTACTATGGTGGGTGAATCTGTGTGTGTGTGTTTGTGTGTGTTGGTGATTCAAAGGGGGGGGGGGGGGGGGGGGGGTAAGAGCACATTTTTGTTGTTGTTGTGTGTCCCGAAATTGGAAAATTTGTCCGATCGATATTTCCTTACGTTGTGGGGGGGGGGGGGGGGTGGGTAAGGTCACCTGTTTTTTTTATAGTTTTTTTAATTATTTTGTTGTTGTTATTAACAAAAAAAAGAGGGGGGGGGTCCTCAAAAACACACACACATACCAAATTTGAGGGGGGGGGGGGGGGCATCAACCCCCCCCCCCCCCCCCCCCCTGCGTACGCGCCTGAATACATCAATATATAATCAATCATAAAAAATAACAAATATCAATCATCAACAAGGGAAACTCTCTCGACAGTCTCGCCTGCATTACGCAATTCGATGTGATGAAAATTGAGGTTGGGACATCAGCAGGCCCCTAAAAATGAAATCCTCTGAAAATAATCAGCCTTTTTAAGTGAATATTGACTAAGAATCATCAGAAGAATTATTTAGTATAATTTGTACCAAGATTGATAACTGAAATGAAATATGAACAAATAACAATTTTTTTTCCCATTAATTCTCATATTAAAAAAATTAGTTGTGAAAATATAATCCAAGTCTACTGACCTCAAATGACCTTTGACCTTTACTTTGTGACCTGGAAATTGTGTCATATGATATGTCATACTTGCTAACCCTTTGGTACAAGTTTCATGGAATTTGAACAAACACACTTGAAATTATGCTAAAAATTCAAAATCTTGATGTTGATGCCACAACAAAGTCAAAGTTTGTTGACCTGAAACGACATTTGACCTTAACTTAGTGACCAGAAATTCTACTAACATATGGTCGGGAATACTTGATAATCCTTCAGTTTAATTTTCATTGAAAAAGAACTTATACCCCCGGCCCCCCCACTCAGAGGTCGGAATGACCGCATGCGTGTTGCCAAAATGTCCGGTAAAGGGGTACTTTTCGTGCGACAAAGTCCGGCCCGAGAATTGTAAAAAAAGGGGTGTATTTGACTTTTCACCCGGAGATTTCTTTAAAAAGGGGGTGTTTTTCTTTTTTCTCTCATCTCTTTGGACTCCTGAGAAATTATTCCGAATTTAGGGGGCTACATTGAGCATTTTTCCTGATTTAGGGGGGTCTCCAAGGCAGGAAAAGCCCGCGAAAAGCCCGCGAAAGGGGGGTTCGGAAATGTTGGCAGTCCTCAGATAGGGGGTGCTTTCAAAAAGAGGGTACGAGCATATGCGTACCCTAAATAACACTGAGTGGGGGGGCCGGGCTTATACCCTCAAAATTATATTAACATTCCAAAACCTTAAACTCAGGTTAATTAATTTTCGATGTTGAAGCCGCCGCCGCCGGAGAAGCGGCGCCTATGTCTCGATTTTTGCTACAAATATCAAATACAAGAAGGGTCGTTAATAAGTTCAGCAAAACGTTCAATAAGAAATCATAATCAAACCGAATCAGCATTACCGAGGTCAGGCAATGACGATCGATGTTGATGATGACGAAGACAGCAACGATGACGGATACAAAGATGGGGACGTCGACGATGATGACGTCGACGATGATGAAGACGATGGTCTTGTTAATGAAGGCCGTGAGGCGCATGAGACGATCAATCGATGGATGCGATGATGGTCATGAAGATAATAATGCCAATGAAGTGGTGATGACGATGACACGTATAACAGCGCGAGTCTGCACAGCACAACGGATGATGGTGAGGTGATGACGAAGACGATGATCAACGTGTCAACACTATACAGATATTGACTGATAGGGTGTGTAATATAACATTCGTTGGACCGCCGGAAAATTACTCCTTTGGGCGGTCCAACGAATGTTGTCTCACACACCCTACCCGTCAATATCTGTTATATAACATAGCCTTGATTATAGGACTAGATTCTAAATAGATCTAACGTTAGATTTCAGACTAACGAAATAAAGTTGTCTACTCGCCCAATTTTATATCCATTTCTTGCAGAACTTGTCACTCACTGTTTCCCACAATTCCATGTCATGTAAATAACTTTAGAGTTGAAAACTTCCAACATTAACGATTCAAACGTCACAATCAGCTGTTCAACAAACACGAACGCAACATATTTACGCAAGCTTAGTAGCAGTTTTTGTCTACTTGTTAATGATCTTCACAGTACGCTGATGAAAGTGATACTGCACAACCCTTTTCTGGTCAAAATCAAGTTTGTTTGACACAAAATTCATGATTTGACTTTGACGTTTTTGCCAACAACATGATCATATCATGGCACTTAGTATGAACACTTTGTTGTTGTTACGTACCCGTCTCCTGCATTGACGACATATTTGTTCAGGAGCTCTTATTTTTGGCCGTTGCCAAAAAAAGGGAAAGTCAGGGTTCAAATGTGAAATGTAATCGCAAAACAACTTCACAGGGCAATTTACATCCTTTGTCTCATACATGCGACCAGACTGGCTTCTTGTGTCATCATTATTGTCTCCTCTTTGATTTTTAGTCATCTTGTCCTTTGCAAGATAAATGTACCTCCTGTTACTGGAATATGTAGCAATGTCAAAATCATCTATCTTTAGATCTTTAACATTTTCTCTGCCTTTGTTACACAGATGTAGCATATGAATGAATACAGCGTTCTGAAGGACCTTTAGGAGTAGAACGGTCCAACGCTAGAGAAGACATAATTTCGACAAAGTCTTCCTTGCTTATAGGCTCCTTGTGTGTTGTTGCACCCTTTCCCTCAGCTTTGAGCTTATGAAGGACTGCAACAAACATGTCATTCGCACGCCTAAATGCACCACTGTCTATACGTGCCCGATGACGTTGTTTTAAGAAAGTGTCTCTGGAGGCCATAGCGTAGGCCTATTGTGATCATGGATCTCTTGGCGTAAAGTTCGCCATTTCCCGGTCGGGGGAAGATCCGATCCTTTGCTCTCCGCTAATGGTGCGGCGATAATCAGGGAAATGATGATCAACTAGTTGTGATGAGTTCTGACGTAGGTGGCGTATGATGTTTTCGCGAGTTCGATAACTCCACTTCCATTGAGGTGAACACCATCGGCCTGTAGGTGGATATCGTGATAGATGGCGCTGTTGTCAACCAACTTCCAACCTCTCTCATTGGTCAGAAGTTTCAGCTGTACGTTAACCGTATCGCCTTCTTCCGCTGGCTATGTGTCACTGACGATGTGTAGAGGGTTGAATGAAAGCTCCTTGACCTATGCTGAAGGGTAAAAAAACACTGTTTCAAACTCACAAAATATTGTCGGTTATTGCAACAACATACCTGCAGGTTTTAGTGATCTAAAATTAATTGAATTATAAATATATAATTGAAAATTAGGACAAATAAGCCTTTCAAATGAAATGATCCATTCTGTAGTGTCTAATTAGTCAGAGTCTCGGTGTCTGTCAGTGATCATGCATAATATGACAAATAAATGTACAAAAATAATACAATTACATGTACACATTTATTTACCGATAATGGCTTCAACTGTTTCAAGAGGCTGCTGATCCTTAGGGAACATCCACAAGGTTGCGAGAGAGTAGCATTTTCTGCATGGTTTCACATCAATATACTGAGGCCACAATGTGCTTTGAATCCACTGCTTTGACGAGATATGTTAACAAAGGATGCCTACAATTAATGAGAAAATAAATAAAGTTAAAACAAAATGAATGGTTGATAAATGTATGCATGTGCAACACATATACTACAAACTTCTTTGAACAGCCTGTGGGGAAAGAATTTTGTTTACCATTTACGGGTCTATTATTTCCAGATAAAGATTTCTGCATGTATACGGTAGCCTATAAGATAAATTTGCTGTCTAAAGTTACATGTATGTGACTGTGACACAAGACACTGCTTTATTCCTCTACGCATCGACACGCAATGCTGAATTTCCAGACATCTGGGCCCGGGCCAAGTTCAGAACAACAAGTTAAGAAGCTTGCTGCACGATGGAATTCATCGAGGATGATGACGGAGTGCAATAAAGACGCCTTTGCGGGTATGAATACTGTAAATCCAGTTTTGAATTGTAGTTATATGAGTACGATTAACTGTAACTGTTAGGCATCCATAGTTAGCAAAACTAAGAGTAAGACTAAGTGAGTCGCTGCACAGTGTCACATTGTCACTGTCACTGTCAGTACTGTCTGTCAGTCAACATTAACAACAGCAATGTCAATTGGACTAGCTAAGCATAAGTAACAATGTAAACAAACATAACGTTAGATCTAACGTTATGTAGTCTAGGACTCAGGGCTGCCAACTCTCACGCAATCTGCGTGAGTCTCACGCAATTCAACCCATTCTCAAGCTCTCACGCTGATCTTAGGATCTCTCACGCTGAACCCCGAAAATAGAAACTAAAAAAAAAAAATGTCTATTATATCGGATATTCAATATCCCTGCCGAAAGTTTCAACATTTTTTTAACCACACGTGCGCAAAGCTAAACCATTAATGCAAATTGGTTTCGGTTTGCCGCGCAAAGACAAGATAGTGAATTGCGATTTGCTTATCCTGCGTGTGCGAGGAGTGACGTCGTCACTTTACTATGAAGCGGGGTTTTTGTGCGCGACACTAAAACAAGCGAGTGTCGATGCCATGGCCTGTCATCGCTGTACATATCGCAGCGCAGCGCGCCCGGCCGGCCCGGGTGGCTCACAGTGTTTGCGATCGGATAAAGTCGTCAGGCTTCAGCCGGTACAGGTGAGTTTAAACTCTTGTCTTACGATCTGCGTTAGATGTTAAAGTATTTTATTTATCTGTGTTGACGTTGGGGCGTATTCAAGAGCCTATAATTTCGTGAATTGGTATCTTAAACTCAATTTTAGTGCATAATTGACAATTTAATTAGTGCTTTTTAAGTTTTACAGTCAATATGATGGGATCTAGTACAAAGTGTCTGCTTAGTCCGACAAGTAGAAAATTTTGTGGTAGACCGTAATTTGTTAGGTCTTCTTCACAGATGGGAGGCTGGGGGTCATTCCACACAAAAAACAACAAAAAGTTCCAAAACCAATAAAAAAAAAAGGAAAAAAAAGGGGGAAAAAGAAAGAAAAGGAAAGGAAAAAGGGTGAGATAATTAAGAATTAAGAAGTCATTTTCTGAATTTTATACCAACATCTAACTTTTTGTTAGATTAGTCTTAGATCTAGACTCTATCTTAGATCTAGACTAACCCAAAATTAAATTTTCATTTTGAAAAGATCAAAAATTTTGCTCGCTCGCTCGGGATTTTAAAGAAATTTTGCCACATACAGTACACCATGTTTTGCCCCTCAATTTTTGTTTGGCCCATTACGCCACTGCCACTGGTCTTCTAAATTTTTTATTAAGTGCCCTCAAACTCGACCCTTTAGTTTTCTCTTTTATATGATGAGTTAGAGTCAGGGGTCAGCATAGCCTTCTCTTGGCCCTTCAGCAGGTTAAAAACTTGTTGATTTATTAAATCAAGGTCGGCTTAGACTAGATCATAGTAGATGGGGGGGGGGGCTGGAGGGGAGATTTTAGTTGGGGCGGGGGGGGGGGAGCAAGTAACACGACTAATTGACAATAAAAAAGGACTAAACAATACCTGATACCTGGAATACTTTATTTCACGTAGATCATTGGATGTCACAAGTAAGCGAGACCCGAATCTAGAAGAGATGATGCAGATGCCGATGGACATAGATACTGACAGCGACTCTGGTGATGATGGCATCAACGTTCAGCCTCAGGCGGTCGTTCCTGTCAAGAAGGCCAAGGTGACCGGGTCCAAACGGAAAGGTGCGGCCACCTACAAATCGTCATTCAAACGTGAGTGGACGATTATATGGCCATTTATAACGATGGGGGCCACGGCAGGTCATTTCAGATGCAATGTCTGCAATCAGGAGGGTTCCTGTAGGCATCAAGGCCTAAGTGACATCAAGCGCCACATCAGCAGTAAGGGGCACAAAGATAGGGAGACTCTTCAGAAAACTACCCGAAGTATAGCTCTTTTCACACATAGCATCAAGGAAATGTCGAGCGCAGAGACCAAGGCAAGTATCAAATAATATATGATTGATGATATTTTTATTCATTCTTGCATCAATTATTGTTCATGGACATAAATTAATCCTAATAATCCCGAGAAATTTTGAGTCTTGTCAGTTGGGGGGGGGGGGGGGCGTCCATCAAATGGAGAGCACAAATTTTTCCACACTCAATTGGTTTTAAATGGTTTGATGCCTTATAAAATAAATATGCAGAAATATAAATGAAATAAAAGTGGTTTATTGTGATAAGTGATAAGTGGTTGATTGCAGTTTCCCAAAATGTTATGCACTTTGAAGAAGTTTTATCTCATTGCACTGATAGTGTCTAATATATATATATATATATATATATATATATCTATCTTTCCAGATCCGCAGAGCAGAAATCAAAATGGCCATGTCATTGGTGGAGCACAACGTACCGCTGGCCTTCTCGGATCACTTGAGCCCACTTATGAAAGAGTGCTTTCCAGACTCCCCCACGGCCGCAGGATACCGATCGGCGCGGACCAAGACTACGTGCATTGTTAACGGGGCACTGGCTCCATATTTCCATCAGCAGCTGGTGAAGCAGCTACGAGAGCAGCCGTTCTCCCTGTCGACAGATGGTTCAAATGACACTGGTAACCTTACACATTATATAAATTTAAGATTTGAAGTGATATAAAACACCATAGAATCAAAATGAAAGCCTTCATTTAATATTAAAAAAAAAAAAAACATTGACATCGACAATTATTATTCTCACGTTAAAAAGACATATTTTGATATACTTTCAACGACCAAATAAGTGATTGTTGTAAAATACGATTCAAATAGATATTTTTCCTGAAAGCAAATCCCCCGACAGCCATACTCAAAAGAAAATTTACAAGTATAGTAGATTATTATTCAATCCTGAAACTCATACAACTAATAAAACTTTTCTTTTGTCTTATTTCAGGCTTGGAAAAGATGAACCCTTTGACTGTCAAGCTTTTTGACATTAATCAAGGAGTAGTGTACCGATTTCTGGACATGTGCACAACAAGTGGCTCAGCTGCTTGCGACAGCACAAACCATTTTCAGTAAGATGGACGAGGTGTTCTCAAAGGAGGAGATTCCTTGGCGTAATTGTATTGCCCTGTCTCTTGACAATGCGAGTGTCAACATGGGAGTGAGGAATTCCATTAAATCCAGAGTGCTGCACGTTAACCCCGATGTTTACATCCATGGCTGTCCAGCTCACATGGTCCATAACAACGCACATGCGGCTGGAAATGCCTATGCAAAGGTAATTATTTGTTTTTTATTTGACTTCATATAAAAGGTGTGTGGCATGTGTAAACATATCATCTAAATTATATCTATAATACAATAGTTTCATTCAATTTTGTTTGCTCTTTTATAAGTTACAGTAATAAACATTTGCAAACAAATTAAACAACTTTAGATTTTATTGCAATGGCATGAATGTATCATGTGACAATGATTAAGATTGAACACACATGAGTCATTAGATGAATATGAATTAATTTCTACTCATTGCTATGTTGCAGGTGACAAAATTTGAAGTGGAAGATATGGCAGTAGATCTGGCCTATTGGTTCAAGGGAAGCATGAAGAGGAAGGCTGGACTTGAGGGTAAGCTAGAGACAGAATTCTCCAAAACTATATTTTTAGTTCAGTTCATTTTATTTTCCACAATCAAGTAAAAGAAATTTAAAGATACAAAACAAGATAAAAATACAATATCTATAAAATATAAACACTCTTGAAACAATAAGTTAATATAAGAGCAAGGTACGTATCAAAACAACATATTATCAACAAGCAAAATCCTAGTAATTTTGAATCTCCTATTTTCTCCACCAGAATTTTGCCAGTTTTGCGACACCCAGTACATGGCGGTTGTAAACTATGTTCAAACAAGATGGCTGAGTCTTGAAAAGGCAGTTAATCGGACCTTGAAACTCTACACTTCACTGGCAAGCTACTTCAAATCGAACAGTGAGTACATTAAAATGTATCAACCATCATACATGTATATTTTTCTTCTATATGTTGGTACAGATGAAATATATATATATATATATACATGTATTAACGTTTAACACTATCAATCATAATTTATTGAGGGTTTACATGCCTACGGGCAACAGGGAAGAACTTCCCTTTTGTGAATCCTGACCCACATACCACTCTGACTTATCTTCCTCTATTTTATATCTTTTACTTTGTATGTACATATTTTTAAGGTCGAATGAAAATAATAATAATCCACCTTTATAATATTAATGCTACATATATTATTTTTTATTTTTCTTCTTTAAAGTGATTTCATACAGCCATAACACTATTTGTTATCTTTTGGCAGATGACAGCCAGGCTCGCTTCAAGCGGCTACAAGAACTATTCTCCAACCCAATGACGGAGCTTCACCTTATGTTTTACCAGGCAACTTTGCCAACATTCACCGATTTCAACCTTCTGCTCCAACGGCAATGCTTCTCCGTACATCTTTTGCACAAACAGGTGTGTAGGCTGCAATTTATCTGAAAATAAACAATAAATTAAAACTTTCTCAATTTTGTTCACATGAATACATATAAAAACTTAGAAGGCAGTCAAAGATTTATAAGTACACATTATTTCAAAACATCTATCAAGACTTATCTTTTTTCATATGATTGTTGTAGCGTAATGTAGTTTAATTCAATAGTAAGACATCATGTAATGATATGTAATGTAATCTTATTTCACGTGATATTAAGTAGAATGCAATGCAATATAGATTTAATGTATAGTATAATGTAGCATAATATTTAGTATAATGTAGAATAATATTGTATTATTCGTTTCAATTTTTTATTGTAATAAATAATTCATTTGTAAAGCGCATAGAGATCATGAATATAATGCGCTAATATAAGTACTATATTATTATTATTATTATTATTGTTGTTGTATATATTGAGATTAATTTTGTATTATAATCCACAGATGCATTTGTACATCCGGAAGCTTATGAGCAAGTTCATGAAACCTGAGAAAATCAAGGACATCAGAGTGTCAGACATCCAGTACAAAGCAGAGGAGAACCAGCTGCCTGGTATGTACCTTGTTTTCTGTCATGATGTACACTTACAAACATGCACATAAATGGCTAACCTTCTAAACTCAACATGACTGTTATTTCATCAAAATGAAATACCATTGCAATTCTAACTGAGATACATTGAAATTAAATGATCATTGTAACACAAAATAAATATTTTGTATAATGTGCGTGGAATTATTCAATTGCAAATAGTGCTAAATAAAAGTTCATTGCTTACTTATTGTCAATGCAGACAGCAAGCTCACTATTGGGTTTACTACTCGCGGGACATTAAACCGACTGTTGGAAGGTGGCGACATCAGTGAAACGCAGGTTAAAAAGTTCCTTGGTGGTGTAAGGAGCTTCTTCTGTGAGGCAGTTTCATACGCCCTCTCACGTCTCCCCCTTGATGAGCCGGTCCTACAACATGCTACCTTCGTTGACTGGCACCAGAAGATGGAAGCGTCAATTGATGATGTGCTCTTCTTCATTGACAGGTATGTCAATATTGCCATATAAAAAATGCAGAGATGCCTGTCTTAGTCTTTAATTTTTAATC